>JAMKYM010000358.1:237500-252137 GCA_026541065.1 Canavalia ensiformis | reverse complement strand
ATCTCTCACTCTCTCACACATCTCGCCCGCCCTCTCACTGCACATCGCCCACCCCCGCCCTGCGCGCCCCCGCAGCCGCCCGCCCGCCGCGCAGCTGCTGCTCAGCTCCCTTCCTTTTGTTTGCGTAGCTGTCTCCTTCTGCATCGGCTAGTCTTTACAGTTTATGAGTGGGACTGTCTTGATTAGTACGGGGCTTTCAATCGCGGAATTTCTTGAACTAACTATGACTTTGAAACAGTTTTAGTAAAAGAGTGATCGTCATTCAAAATTTATATAATCATATTTTGCACATATATTTGGATGAGGAAGAATACAATTGTATACGACGTAGAATTACAATGGTAAAAAAAAGGTACAGGGCATTTATTGGTGGATGGCATGATCGTGGTTGTCAAGCGCTCTTGAGACGATTTGTGCCATGTGTAGCTCACAATGTCTTATCCATCAACCAACAAAAACTGAATTTTACTTGATTTTCCTAAATTCCTTTGACCGGTCTTGAACCCTTTCGAATTACTTGCTTGTTTTGTCCTAGGATCGCATCTTGGATTATGATTAGGTAGCAGGTTACCCGGTATGGGCATAAGATTGACCGCTTTTTTACAACTGGATTTGTCTGGTATGGACCGAGGAATCACTATCTTTGTAAACTTGCTGTCTCTATCTTTCATCTAAGCTGCCTGACGATGTCTACGATCCTAGTGGACTGCTAAGTCCTTGCCGCGGAAACTTTTTGTCAAAAGGCCCCAATTTTTTCCTAAGTCAGCTCGTACGTTGGTTTTCAACCTAGCGGGTTTCCTTTTGATTTACCCTAACTTTTGCCTAGCCGCCCTTGTGGGTTGTTGACCTAGCCGGTTTCCTTTTGATTTACCCTAACTTTTGCCTAGGCCGCCCTTGTGGGTTTTCGACCTAGCGGGTTTCCTTTTGATTTATCCTAACTTTTGCCTAGGCCACCCTTGTGGTTTTCAACCTAGCGGGTCTTTCGTTTTTTCAGGCATAATACTTCTTGACAGCATTGGAGTTGACAGGATTAGGCAAGTCTTTTCCGTCCATGTCTGCCAGGATTAGGGCGCCTCCGGAAAAAGCCTTCTTGACTACATAAGGTCCTTGGTAATTTGGGGCCCATTTTTCGTGTAGCGCTTTCTGCATCAGCAGTAATCTTTTAATCACTAGGTCACCCTCTTGAAACCCTACTCCAAAGATGATACCTTAACTTCTCCAAATCCCTAACCCGTTCTCCTCGTATTCCGAAACTGAATGGAAACCCAAGGCCATTAGTTTCTAGTGGTTTTGAAGACTTGATCTTCAGGTTTTTTAGAGGATTTTGGAAGATAATTTTGGAAAGCAGTGTTGGCTTTTGGCACATTTTTAATCTCACAGACGCATAGGGTCCCAGACAACCTAGGTTGTCAGGGGACCCTTATGAGTTTCCGAATACCAAACACTAAGTAGAGCTACCAGTTGGTATTTAGAAACCAAGGATTTTGTAGAAAACGATCTTATTATTTGAAAAACCTTCTCAAGGCCCACATGTTCATAGGATCCTAGACAACTAAGGCTGTACAGGGATCCATACAAGTTTCCAAACACCAAATAGTAGAAAGAGCTACCAGTAGGTATTTAGCACTCGTCACGTGGAACCAAGAATTTTCTAGAGAACGATCTTATTATTTGAAGAACTTTCTCAAGGCCCACCTGTGCACAGAATCCTAGACAACTAAGGCTGTACAAGGATCCATACGAGTTTCCAAACATCGAACAGTAGAAAGAGCTACCGGTTGGTATTTAGGACTCATCGTGTGGAACGAAGAATTTTGTAGAAAGCGATTTATTTCGTTATTTGAAAAGTTTTTTCAAAGTCCACATATGCACAGGACCTTAGACAAATAAGGCTGTACAGGGATCCATACAAGTTACCAAACACCGAAGAGTAGAAAGAGCTACTAGTTGGTGTTTAGGACTCATCACGTGAAACTCAGGATAAGAAAAAGATTTATTTCGCGGGGTAATAGGGTGGACAAAGATTGGGCTTGACCCGACATTAAGGGAGCTAGATTCTAGTTTGATTAGGAAAAATAAACGTTCTTTTGAAGCAAGGGGGGAACATTGAGTCTAGCCCCCAATTATGAACTTAAAGAATATTCGGGTTAGGGAGTTTCACGACATTTGCTCATGGAATGAGTCTCGGTCCATTAGAGTGCGATGATGGGCCAGAAACAGGTCCTTTTATTGTTTGTATAAAGTATGCGGCCTGGCTTTCAAATTACTATAGCATGGCCTGCATTGAGAATTATTATTAAATGCTGAAAACAGGGGGCTACCTTACGAGAATAATTAGCGTCTCTCCAGCCTGGCTGTTGTGATATTGGGCCCACGGTGAGGGGAGTATAATTAGAGATTGGCTTAAGTGGCTCATGGTCACCAACCCATAACACGACACTGGCCTGAATCAGATATTCTACTATTGTTACTTATCACTACATTTATTATTATCAAGTTTTTAGAACGAGAGAGTATGGCAAAGGAATAGCTTAAGCTATTCAACATGGCTATTCTCTCACTCACACAATTGGATACAGATCGGTATTGAGAGTTTTAAGGACTCCTCCGCCCCTTCAATCTACTTTGATCACCCTTTGAAGTTCTATGGGCTGATGGTGCCTTTGGGGCACGAAATCACAGGAAGAGAGTATATCTCGAGCTCGGAATCGCAAAACAGATAAACTTAGGTTGTCCCTCCATTTAATTCGACTATGCATTGATCAATATTTCCAGCGATGCTCATGGATTATCTCACGGATATAATATGCCAGATTAAAATGAATGTTGTGGGACTATAGGCCTATGGCAATGTTACAAACTAAAAATACCTTTAAGCTCATTCGACTATCAGTTGTAGATTCTGAACCTAAGTCAGGAACAAAGATGCTAATGAAATGGAATTCTAGATCGATATTTTAATTGGGAACTAGCAATCTTGACTAGCCTCTTTTAGTATCAATCAACTTTCATAATCAATCCAGATTTTCAGCAAAATATTAAAGATTTAACCATACTATGAGAACCTAACTTAAATTGCCCCATTTGTTTTGCTTGGTCTTGTAGTTTTAAAGAGAACATGTAATGATTGATTACCTGAATCTATTATCTAACCCGTGATTTAACTTCATTCTACGTACAATTACAGCAGAGTACAATAATCATAATAAAAGAATCAAGTAAATTGGGTGAGAGTATGAAAAATACTAACTTTGTTGTAGAAGCGAGAAGCCGTGAGTGAATTTACCAAAGTGCGCAATCTTCATGTCAGTCTCTCCTTGAAATTTGAAAACTGAATCACCAAGCGGCGAAGGATACAAGAAACTCCTCAAGAAGTTTTCGGAAGGAGTGGAAGCGGCCTCGATGAAGATCGCTTTTCTATTCTTTGAGAGGTAAGGCCTTTTCTCCTCAGATCCTTCGGTCACCCTCTTAGAAAATCTTTTAATCCTCCTTTTTTCACGCCACTTCTCCTGCCTTTCAAGTAACGCCTTCGTCCCCCCCACCTCTTTTCCCTCTCCATTCCTTTCTTTTGTTTTTTTCTTTTTGCCTTTTTGCTATTTTGTCTTCTTCCTTTTTTGTCTTTTCTACTTTTGCTTCTTTCCTTTTCGGCCACATCCGCCACTCCTCCTTCAACTTTCATTTATTTATCTATTTATTCCAATTCCTCTTAAATGATAACTGGCATTATTATCCTTATTATGTTTTCTTTCCTCATCATTTTATGTCTCACTTGATCTATCTACTTGTTTTTTTAATTTCACTTTTCTTCTCTTTTTCTTTTTCTGCTTTGATATCTCCTCTTCTTTCACTCTTTTAATTCTCTCCTTTTCGCATTATTTATTTTTGTTTGTTTTGTTTGATGATGTTGCTTATTTCGTTGTTTCTTCCTTTACTTATTTATTTTTCCTTTTCTATTCTTCTTCCCTTATCTCCAATTTTCTATTTTTCTATCTTAATATTTTCACCATTACAAATTGCTTTATCACGATTAATTTGAATGAGTCCTTTAGTTTTACTAAATTTTAAAAAGCAAATGTACAATGATGTATATACCAAGATGATAATGATGACGATTTGTATTTTACGATGATTTAGTGATGATCATGATAATAGAGGTTTACGATGAGGATGTCATTATGACAAGATGACGATAATGATGACATGACGATGAGCGGAAACGACGCGAACGATGATGACGCTACGACAGCGATATTAGCTGGTGATGGTGATTATTTACATTTACTTACTTAATGATGATATGATGGAAATGATCAGAAACGAGCGACGATTTTTTATGTACTATGACAGTTACTATATTTAGTTTAATATTGAGGAAATTTACTAATGTAGACTCACGATGATGATAGTCAATGATGGATATTCAAAGGTGTTTCATAACTTCAAGATGATAATTGATAGATAGATGAAGCATGATGAGTTGATGATGGCACATGATGATGATGATGACTGTATTTACGACGACGCATTAATGATGATGTTGTTCATTACTGACTTCAATGAGCTTACGTAATTACGATGACGCGATTACTAATGATGCGTTTATATACACTAGAACTAGACTGTTGATGATGATGAAATCTGGCTTTAAAGAACATGCACAAAGATGGATAATGAGCATGATGATGAAAGATGATAGAGATGATCATGATGATGATGATGAACAACGGTAAACGTTGATGATGATGATTTATGATAATGTTAATGGTGAAGATGATGATGAGACTCATGAGATGACACTTATGTAATGATGATGACTATGACGATTCAAGATGATAATGATGATGATGATGATGATGATTTATGATGACGACGAGGATGATGATGATGATGATGATGATGATATGATGATGGCGATGATTATGAATGATGATGACACTTACGTATGATGATGAACATGGTGATGAATGATGATAGCGATGATGATGATGACGATGGATCATTATTGATGTTTGTGAATGATTAACGTTTAATCGATCTAATTTAGATTTACCTAACTCGCTAAAATTTTAATATTGAATTTACTTTTGATAAGGTGTGAGTCACGCTTACACTTTATTTGGAGAAAATACTTGAAAACTTCTGACTCGAAGAAGAGATTTAGGTTCAGACTTATACGAATGGGAAGACGTGAAGCACCCCACTCACTCGCTCCAAAAGAATGGTAAATCTTTGAATCAATGTGATTTTGAAAAATTGCTTGATCCCTAATTAATGTGAAAATAAATAGATTATGGAGGTTAGCCTCAATGACGGATCTCGCCTCATTTATTCCCCTGCAATGGGAAACTACACATGGTGATTCGTTCGTGGAAGGCTTGGAACACCTTCGGGAGGTGTTTAAAGGAAAGATGACATTTTGGAAGAGATCTTTCATTTTTCAAGGATCTTTAGTCCACTTTTGCACACATCTGAGTATGTCACGCAAGATAATGCCTATACGACTACTAAACGCTTTCGAATAAAAGAGGGTGAACCGCTCAGCCCATATTTGAGTTCATTGCATTTAGGCCAAGAGTCCCAAAACATTTGAAAAAGGAGATTTTATTCTCGAAAGACTTTAGCCTGCTCGCTAAGCCAGACCTCTAGGCAAAGCACAAGAAGATTTAATATGGCATGATACTACTAAACATTGAATGCTGAGGTGAACGCTGCCTCCCCATTTTTAGAGCTCACTACAGATACCAAGAGGGGTCCCAAAACATTTGGAAACAAAGGAGCTTATTCTTTGGAAGGGACTTTTAGCCCACTCACGACAAGACTGAGGAGCACAAGCACATGGTGTCTATATGCACACAAACGTTAAATGCCAGTGAACCGCTAGTTCCCTGGACAGCTCTGCCACAAGGAGACCAAGAGCCTAAAACATTTGAAAAAAGTGAGATTTTAAGTTCTTTGAAGGATTTCTTTAGCCCACTACACAAGACCTAGCATGCATATGCTGCATGAAGATTGTATTTCCTGAGTATACAGACACAAACAAGTTAGAATATCAGTGAGAATCCCGGCTCCTCTATTTAGAGCCCAGACATGGAGACCAATAGTCCCAAAATATTTGAAACATTTTATTTTAAGAAAATTTATTTAATTATGAGAAGGTAGAGCGTTGAAGAAGCAATTTTATTTGAGGTTTGGGGATTTGTTAGCAATTATGAAATTTGGGGATTTATTAGCAATTGTGTGAAATTTTGGGGATTTATTAGCAATTATGAAAATTAGAGGATTTATTAGCACTTTATGAAATTTAGGGATTTATTAGCAATTATGAAAAATTAGAGGTTAAAATTATGATTATGGAAAGTGAGGGCAATTCGCATTTGAAGGTAAAGTGAGATAACTACAAGCATTTGAAAAAGAAAAGTAAGAAGATTGTGTCATCGGGAAGGTAAGGGACAGCTTGATTCTTTTGGGGAAGAAAAGGGCATTTTGGCCATTTGGAAGGGTAAGGGACAATTTGGAATTTTGAATTTTTGTAGGTAAGGGGCAACTGAATTTGGGAGCTAAAGTAATTTAGGAATTAAAGGAGCGTGAGGCACGGCATTGGGGCAAGGGACAAGTAGAAATTGCTGAAAGGTGGCGTAATGGCACTTGGGGCATGGGATGCTTTAGTCCCATGGAAAGGTAAAAAAGAGAAGGTATCGGTAATTTGAGAGTAAGGACAGTTTTAGAATTATGAAAGTGAGGTACAAACAAATTTAAAAGGGGCGGGACAGCTTTAGGGAATTAAGGGAAAGGTGAAAAAGGTGTAATGGCACTGAAGGAAATGAAATGGGGAAATAATCCTAAAGATAAAGGTCAGGCCCACAAGGACTTGAAAGCTTACGTGAGTGCACCAGCCACCAAAGCCAGTTCCTCGAGGTATATATGGTCTCGACTTAAATTGACCGAGCATGGATCAGATTGAGGATACGGATCAGATAGCTCGCTG
This sequence comes from Canavalia ensiformis, assembly GCA_026541065.1. Lineage (NCBI taxonomy): Eukaryota > Viridiplantae > Streptophyta > Magnoliopsida > Fabales > Fabaceae > Canavalia > Canavalia ensiformis. The sequence goes on along the minus strand of JAMKYM010000358.1, from coordinate 245,152 downwards.
AGCCACCGCATTCCGACGCCCGTCTGGCTCTGACAGGTGCCCACTCTACATACATGGCCGCAGCCTGATCCCGATCGCCTGATTTTGAGGAGGCTTTGAGTGGAGGTTCGGCGGGTTTCACCTCCCATATGGCGTTTGATCACCACTTTCCGACGCGACTCCTTTGTTTCTCGTCAGATATGGCAGAGTCTCCGTTTCTAACTCCGCCTGTTGATAAGAACCGTAGCGCTTCGCCACCTGGATGTTCTCCTGTGAGTAAAGCAAGAGCTTTGATACCAAGAATATAGCTTCATTTTTCCCTACGATCGACGCCTCTTTCGAGCACTTCTTTGTGCTAAGAACGCGAGATTAGGTGGCGTCTCCAAATCAATCAAATGGGAATGTCCCTTTTCGTAGCCCCAGGAGATTCACGATGGATCGTTCGCACGCCCCGCTTCTAGTCTGTGTAAGGTGCCGGGGTCGTAGTTGGTGCTGACGTTATTGGCTGGGAATATCCCGTCTTTACTCATTTTGACCGAGCCCATGCAACTCACCTTGTATATGCTATAATAGTACTTTCGTTGCATGCATACGTGTTTGAAGCGCACGATCAAGTTGCAATGCGTAATCTATGTTCTTAAGAGCTTTAGGCAGATAAGGGATTCTATAATCGTTCCTTCCTTTGATTAGGGGCAGAGGGTAGGTCTGCAATCTCAAGGCTCTAATGATTGAGTAACATCCACTACGACCTATACATATGCTTTCTCCTTATGTCTATCTTCAGCACGGATCTCGGTTTGTTGCAAACAGATCGATGACTAAACTTATGTGCCGAACGGGTTTGATTTCAAACCAAGACATACAACGAATCCCGGTTCAGCTTCGATAAAGACGCTGAAGCCTTTGTTTCAGGACGGAATCGATTCGAACCAATTTAACAAACATACACAATAATTACAGGTTTAAGCGTAATTGAAATAAATCCTGAATTCATTTAGAGCCTACTTACACCGTGACGCGACTTATCTCAAGCGCATGCATACAATTATGGATCTGATTCTAATCTAGGGATGGAGATCTTGAATTCACTTTACGCTTAAAGGTAGGTAATACTAACCTGAAATGCAGAGTATTCTGGTCGGTCGGAACTAATCCACAAGGAAGGGAGTGGATCTTGAATTCAATTCTTGAGTGCTGTGAGAAATTCGACTCGAGTTCTCCTCCTCTTTCTTTTTGGCTTCTAGATCCAAAGAGCGATAGAGAGGTTCTGATCCAGCTTTTTCCCTAGTTCTTAAGAAAGAAAAAAAATGAGTCCCCCCCCCCCCCTTTTGCGAAGAATTTCTTTTTTATACTCTCTTTTTTCATTTTTCAATACTCCCGCCTTTTCCTTTTTATTTTTTTATTTATTTTTATTCTGCTTTTTTATTTTTTTCATTTTTAATTTTCATTTTGATTTTCAAATTTTATTTTTCTTTTTCCAGATTTATGCTTTTTTTATTCTTTTCTAGATTTTTGCTTTTTATTCTTTTTCAGATTTTCACTTTTTTAATTCTTTTTCAGATTTTTGCTTTTTATTCTTTTTTAGATTTTCATTTTATGATTTGATTTTAATTTTTCTATTTTTTATTACTATTTTTCAAAAAAAAAATTTGTTTTATTTTTTTTACTTTTTTTTTCAGATTTTTTCTTACTACTATTTTTTTTGTTATTATTTTCTATTCATCTTTTTGTTTCAATCCTTTTTCTATTTTATTTGTCTTATTTATTTCGATTTTTTCTTCTATTTTCCATTTTGACATTTTATCTTGTTTCATTCCCTTATTTTTTTTATTTTCTTGTATTTGATTTTTATTATTTTTCGTCTTTTTCTGTTTTATTTTCTTTTTTTTTTATTTCTTCTTTTATTTGTTTTATTTTTCCTTAGACTTTGTTTCTTTTTCTTTCATTAATTTATTTAAATATTAAGTTTAAAACTAAAGGGGGAGGGGGCCTCGGACATAATTGGGTGTTTACAACGACTAGGATTGATGATGATGACAATGATGATATTCAGTGTGTCGATTATCAATGATGATAGTGATGGTGATGATGGTGATTGTGATGATGGCGATGATGATGATGATGATGATGATGATGATGATGATGAACGATGATGAGCATGATGATGAACGATGATAGTGATGATGACGATGATGATAGTCAGGGTGATGAACGTGATTGTGATGATGAAGATGTTAATGATGATGAGCATGATGATGAATGATGATAGTGATGATGACGATGATGATAGTCAGGATGATGAACGTGATTGTGATGATGAAGATGTTAATGATGCTGATGATGATGATGAATGATGATGATGATGATGATAATGATGTTGAGGATGATGAATAGGATTCACGATGATGATGATAATTTTCAATGTGTCGATAATGAATGATGATAATGATGGTGTTGATGGTGATTGTGGTGATGATGATGATCATGATGATGAATGATGATAGTGATGATGATGATGATGATGATGATGATGACGATGATAAAGTACGGTAAACGTTGATGGCGATGATTTTATTGTGGATGATGATTTACGATGATGTTGAGGGTGATGATGATGATGAACAATGATGAGCATAATGAGGAACGATAATGTGCAAGATGATGAATGATGAAAGTGATGATGATGACAGTGATGATAATGATGATAGTGATGATGATGACAGTGATGATGATGATGGTGAACTACGGTAAATGTTGATGACGATGCGTTTCTGTTGGATGGCAATATTGATTTATGATGATGTTTAGGGTGACGATGATGATGATTATGAGCATGATGATGAACGATGATGATGACGTTTATGATGATGAATGACGATGAGCATGATGGTGAATGATGATAGTGATGAGGATGATGATGATGAGGATGATAATGATGATCATGATCATGATGATGATGATGATGACGAACGATGATGAGCATGATGATGAATGATGATAACGATGATGATGATTATGATGCTCATGATGACGACTAGGATTGATGATGATGATAATGATATTCAATGAGTCAATAATGAATGATAATAGTGATGATGATGATGGGAATTATGATGATGATGATGATGACGAACGATGATGAGCCTGTTGATGAATGTTGATAGTGATGATGATCATGATGAACTGCAATAAACGTTGATGATGATGATTTATGATGATGTTAAGGGTGATGATGGTGATGATGATGAATGATGATGATGCTTATGTTCGATGACGAGCATGATGATGAATTATGATGATGTTAAGGGTGACAATGATGATGAACAATGATGACGATGATGAACGATGATGAGCATGATCATGAATGATGATAGCAATGATGATGATGAGGAGGAGGATGACGACTAGGATTGATGGTGATTATGATGATGATTTTGAATATGTCGATAATTAATTATGATATTAATGGTGATGATGGAGATTGTGATGATGATGATGATGATGAACCATGACGAGCATGATGATGAACGATGATGAGCAAGATGATCAATGATGATAGTAATGATGAAGAAGTTGAGGATGACGACTAAGATTGTTGATTATGATGATATTAAATGTGTTGATAATGAATGATGATAGTGATGGTGATGATTGCGATTGTGATGATGATGATGATGATGATGAACGAAAATCAGCATGATGATGAATAAAGTTATTGATGATGATGATGATGATGGACTACGGTAAACGTTGATGACGATTTTTTTGTGGATGATGATCATTTATGACGATGTTGTTGGTGACAACGACAATGATGATGATGATGATGATGATGAACCATGACGAGCATGATGATGAACCATGATAAGCATGATGATGAACGATGATGAGCATGATGATGAATGATGATAGTGATGGTGATGATTGCGATTGTGATGATGATGATGATGATGATGATGATGACGATGATGATGATGATGAACTACGGTAAACGTTAATGATGATTTTTTTTTTTTATGATGATGATGATTTGTGACGATGTTGTTGGTGACGATGACGTCGACGATGATGATGATGTTGATGATGATGATGATGATGATGCTGAACAATGATAAGAATGATGATGAACGATGGTTAGATGATCATGAATGATGATAGTGATGTTGATGATGATGATGATGATGATGATGACAAACTACAGTAAACGTTGATGATGATACCTTTTTTTATGGATGACGATGATGATTTATGATGATGTAGGGATGATGATGATGATGATGATGATGATGATGATCATGTTGATGATGATCATGTTGATGATAACAATGATGATGATGATGATGATGAACTACGGTAAACCTTGACGTTGTTGATTTTTTATGGAGGACGATTATAATTTATGATGATGTTGGGGGTGACAATGATGATGATTAAGATGATGGTTATGATTATGATGATGGGGAACGATGATGATGATAACTACGATGTTGTACGATGATGAGCATGATGATGAATGATGAGGAACATGATGATGAATAATGATAGCGATGATGATGATAATGATCATGATGACAAATAGGATTGATGGTATTCAATGTGTCAACGATGAATGATGATAGTGATGGAAATTGTAATGATGATGATGAATGATGATGAACTACGGTAAACATTGATGATGATGATGATGATGATGAGAATGATGATGATGATGATGATGATGAACTATGGTAAACGTTGATGATGATGATACTTTTCTGGATGATGATCATGATTTATGATGATGTTGAGAGTGACGACGACGATAATGATGATGATGAACAATGATGAGTTTGATGATCAATGATGATAGTGATGATGATGATGATGGTGATGATGATGATGTTGAGGATGACGACTAGGATTGATGATGATGACGATGATGATATTCAATATGTTGATAATCCATGATGATAGTCATGGTGATGATTGCGTTTGTAATGAACGATGATGAGCATGATGTTGAAGGATGATAGTGATGATGATGATGAGGATGATGATGAACAACGGTAAACGTTGATGATGATGATTTATGATAATGTTAAGGTTTACGATGATGATGATGAACCATGATGACCCATATGTACGATGATGAGCATGACGATTCAAGATGATAATAATGATGATGATGATAATTTATGATGATGATGATGATGATTATGATGATGATAATGATAATAATGATGCAGATGGCAATAATCATGAATCATGATGACGCTTACGTACGATATTGAGCATGGTGATGAATGATGATAGCGATGATGATGATGATGATCTTGATGATTACGATGATGTTGAGAAAGGCGACTACGATTGATGATGATAACAATGATGATATTCAGTAAGTCGATAATCAATGATGATAGTGATGGTGATGATGGCGATTGTGATGATGAGGAAGTTGATGATGATGGCGATGATGATGATGCTGGTGAATGATAATGATGATAGTGATGACGATGATGGTGATGATGATGGACCATGATAACACTGATGTACGATGACGGGCATGATGATAATGATGATGATGATGATGATGATGATGATGATGATGATAGTGAGGGTGATGAACGTGATTGTGATGATGATGATGTTGATGATGCTGCTGATGATGATGATGTTGAGGATGACGAATAGGATTGACGATGATGATGATAATTTTCAATGTGTCGATAATGAATGATGATAGTGATGGTATTGATGGTGATTGTCATGATGATGATGATCAACAATGATGAATGATGATAAGCATGATGATAGTAATGATGGTGATGATGATGAAGTACGGTAAACGTTGATGACAGTGATTTTATTGTGGAGGATGATGATTTATGATGATGTTGAGGGTGATGATGAAGATGATGATGACGATGATGAACGATGGTGAGCATGATGATGAACGATAATGAGCATGATGATGAATGATGAAAGTGATGATCATGACAGTGATGATGATGATGATCTTGATGATAATGATGATGAACTACGGTAAACATTGATGAGGATGCCTTTTTGTGGATGACAATGATGATTTATGATGATGTTGAGGGTGACGATGATGATGATGATGAGCATGATGATGAACGATGATGATGATCTTTATGATGATGACTAACGATGAGCATGATAATGAACGATGATGAGCATGATGATGAATGATGATAGTGATGAGGATGATGATGGTGATGATGATGGCGGTGACGATGATGATGATGATGATGATGACGAACGATGATAAGTATGATGATGAATGATGATAGCGATGATGATGATGATGCTCAGGATGACGACTAGGATTGATGATGATGATAATGATATTCAATGTGTCGATAATGAATGATAATGATGATGATGATGATGACGGTTGTGATGATGATGATGCTGTGATGATGATGATGATGATGAACGATGATGAGCATGTTGATGAATGTTGATAGTGATGATAATCATGAGGAACTACAGTAAACGTTGATGATGATTTATGAAGATGTTATGGGTGACGATGATGATGATGATGATGATGGTGATGACGAACGATGATGATGCTTATGTTCGATGATGATGATGATAATGATGATGAATTATGATGATGTTATGGGTGACATGATGATGATGAACAATGATGACAATGATGAACGATGATGAGCATGATCATGAATGATGATAACGATGATGATGATGATGAGGAGGATGACGACTAGGATTGATGGTGATTATGATGATGATATTGAATGTGTCGATAATTAATTATGATACTGGTGGTGATGATGGCGATTATACAATGATGATGAACCATGACGAGCATGATGATGAACCATGATAAGCATGACGAGGAACGATGATGAGCATGATGATGAATGATGATAGTAATGATGATGAAGAAGTTGAGGATGATGACTAAGTTTATTGATTATGATGATATTCAATGTGTCGATAATGAATGATGATGGTAATGGTGATGATTGCGATTGTGATGATAATGACAACGATGATGATGATGATGAACGAAAATCAGCATGATGATGAATGAAGTTATTGATGATGATGATGATGAACTACGGTAAATGTTGATGACGATTTTCTTGTGGATGATGATGATGGTTTATGACGTTGTTGGTGACGACGACGACGATGATCATGATGATGATGATGAACAATGATAAGAATGATGATGAACGATAGTGAGCAAGATCATGAATGATGATAGTGACGATGATGCCTTTTTTGTGAATGACGATGATGATTTATGATGATGTTGAGGGTGATAATGATGATGATTAAGATGATGATGATGATGATGATGATGAACGATGATGATGGTAACGACGATGTTGTACGATGATGAGCGTGATGATGTACGATGATGAGCATGATGATGAATGATGATAATGACGATGATGATGATGATGATGATGATAATGATGATGATGATGATGAAGATGATGATGATGTTGAGGGTGACAATGATGATGATGATGAACGATGATGAACATGATGATGAATGATGATAGTGATGATAATGATGATGATCTTGATGATGATGATTAGGATGATGATGATGATGTTGAGGATGACGACTAGGATTGATGATGATGATGAATGATGATGAGCATGATGGTGAAGGATCATAGTGATGA
>JAMKYM010000358.1:0-232500 GCA_026541065.1 Canavalia ensiformis | reverse complement strand
GATGATGACGATGAACTACGACAAACATTGATGATGTTGATTTTTTTATATATGAGGATGATGATTTATGATGATTTTGAGGGTGACGACGACGACGATGATGATGATGATGATCTTGATGATGATAATGATATTCAATGTGTCGAAAATGAATGATGATAGTGATGGTGATGATGGAGATTGTGATGATGATGATGATGATGATGATGATCGATGATGAGCATGATGACGAACGATGATGAGCATGACGATGAATGATGATAGTGATGATGATTTATGATGAAGTTAAGGGTGACGATGATGATGATGATGATGATAATGATGATGATGATGATGATGATGATGATGATGATGTTGATGATGGTGATGATGATGAACGATGATGACGCTTATGTAAGATGATGAGCATAATGATGAATGATGATATTGATGATGATGATGATGATATTCAATGTGTTAATAATGAATGATGATAGTGATGGTGATGATGGCGATTGTGATGATGATAATAATAATGAACTACGGTAAACGTTCATGATGATGATTTATGATGATGTTGAGCATGACAATGATGATGATGTTGGTGATGATGATGAACGATGATGACACTTTTGTACGATGATGAGCATGATGATGAATGGTAATTGTGATGATGATGATGATGATGAACTATGATGAACATGATGATGAATGATGATAGTGATGATGATGATGATGATATTCAATTATCGAAAATGAATTATGATAGTGATGATGATGATGTTGTTGATGTTGAGGATGACGACCAGAATTGATGATGATGATTATTATGATGATGTTCAATGTGTCGATAATGAATGATGACAATGATGGGGATGATGGCAATTGTGATGATGATGAAGTTGATGAGGATGATAATGATGAGCAATGATGAGCATGACTATGAATGATGATAGTGATGATGATGATGATGATGTTTTTTTGTGGATGACGACAATGATTTATATTGATGTTGAAGGTGACAATGACAATGATTATTTATGATGATGCTGGGGGTGACGATGATGATGATGATGAACGATGGTGACACTAATGTACAATGATGAGAATGGTGATGAACGATGATGAGCATGATAATGAATGATGATGATGATGAACTATACAATAAACGTTGATGATGATGATGATGTTATTATTATAATATTTTTATAGTATCAATATTTATTTTACATATAAATAATATATATTAGAAATAGTTATCTAATATAAAAATATATTATCATATTATAAATTTAATATAATTTCTGTATCAAAAAACATTATTTATTTTTAATATATAAAAATTAGATAAATAAAAAATTAACCAAAAATTAAATTATTTTAAAATACAAAAAATAAATTATTATTATTATTATTATTGTTATTGTTGTTATTATTATTATTATTATTATTATTATTATTATTATTATTATTATTATTATTATTATTATTATTATTATTATTATTATTATGGTGATAATGATAATTATGGTAATGGTGTGTGATGGTGATGGTGGTTATAATATAAAGAATATTATATAATCTTAAAATTTTATATTTTATATATTATTTGATAATCAATATATAAGATAAATAGTTTTATATATCATTTCTATAATGTTTTTATATTGTTTAATATTTATTTTACATAAAATAATATGTACTATATTATAAATTTATATAACATAAAATTATATTATAATAATACAAATTAAATATAATTTTTATATATCAAATAGTACCATTCATATGTGAATCTATATAAATAGATAAATAATTAAATTCTTTCAAAATAATAAAAGAAAAAATTTTAAAAGTAAAATTTAAAATTAAAAGTTCACAATTGTAAAGTTTATAAAATTAAAAATCCACTAAAACATGTGGGTTAGAGTCTTTCCATGGATTTAATTTTTTATTATTTAAATTTTTCTTTGCTTTCTTTTTCTCTCTTTAAATAAAATAGGGATGAAAAGTTAAAATAAGTAAGAAAATTTTAAAAAAATTTAGACATAAAGAGTCAAATATATTTAAAAAATAAAAATAAATAAAAGTAGAAATTTTAAGAAAAAATTAAGAGAGAAAGAGATAAAAATTAGAGAGGAAGAAAATTATAGAAACAAATAAAAAAAATTTAGCTAAAGATAGAAAATTTTAAAAAAAGAAATAGACTAAAGAATACTTATCCATTACATGTTCTTCTTTCACATAGTTCTATATTATTTTTAGTGTTTTAAGGATGATTTATGAAACACTACAAAATTTACATACTTTTAACATTGAAAGTGCAAAAACATGGATACTACTTGAAAGTAAGGATGTTGAAACACATTTCAACCACTTCCTTTGTATGAAGGAAAAATTATCCTTTTAGTATTGATTTAGATAATGAAAATTATTTTATAAATTAATATTCTTTTAATACATATCAAATTTTAGTATAGCTTATGATTTATTTAAGATCTAATATGATAGTATATATTTACGTAATAGGTAGTATGATATATTTTATTATTTAAATATTTGATTAAACTATTTTAAACATTATTTAGAAAAAAGGAAAAATTTGTAGTTTTAAAAGAAAAATATTATATAATATTTTATGATGTTAACAAATAATTAGTATATCAAATTTATAATTTTTTATTTAATTCAAAAATACTAAATTAAAATATATTTAATTAAAATAAAAAATTTATCATTTTTTCCACTTATTTTAAGACCATCCATTTAAAATTAATTTCGAGAAATTCACTACTTCATAAGAAAGGATATAAAAACATAACATTCTTTAAATCAAAAATGTTACAAAGATATAAAAATTACTTGTTGGTAAAGATGTTGAAATATTTTTAAAAATATCATTTGTATGAAAAAAAAAATAAAGCATCCTATTATCGTTGATATATATGATGGAAATCACTTAAATAACTAAGATTTTTTTAATTTATGTAATGTTTTACGATAGCATATGATTTATCTAGGATCTTATATGATTTGATGATATATATTTTGGACACTAGAGAATATAATATATATTTTTCTTATATATGTTTGATTAAACTATTTTAATGTTTTTTTAGAAAAAAATTAAAAAAAATATGATTTTAAATTAAGAATATTATATGTTATTTTACAATCATAATAGATAATTAATATGTTAAGTTTGTATTAATTTATTATTTTTATCTTTTACTTAAAAATGTAAAATTAAAATATTTTTATTTCAAACAAAAAATTTAATGCTTTCTTCCTACTTTTTTAAAATCTATCTTTCAAGATAATTTTAAAAAATTCATTACTTCCTTATCAAGGAAGGATATAAAGTCATAATATTTTATAAATAAACTATTTTAAAATGATATGAAAGTTACTTGAAAGTGAAGACGTTGAAACATGTTTTAACCACTTTATTGGTATAAAGAAAAATTATCCTTTTAACACTGATGTAGATGATCCAAATTATTTAACAGGTTATTTTTCAATAAATGCAAAATTTTAGTATAACTTATGATTTATTTAGGATCTAATATGATAGAATATATTTACGTGATAGGTAGTATGATATATTTTATTATTTAAATATTTGATTAAATTATTTTGAACATTATTTAGAAAAGAGGAAAAGTTTATAGTTTTAAAATAAAAATATAATATAATATTTTATAATGTTAATAAATAATTAGAATATCAAATTTATAATTTTTTATTTCATTTACAAATATTAAATTAAAATATATTTTATTAAAATAAAAAATTTATCATTTTTTCCTCTAATTTTAAGACCATCCATTTAAAATTAATTTTGAGAAATTCACTACTTTGTTAGTAAGAGAGGATATAAAAATATAACGTTGTTTTAATCAACAATGTTACAAAGACATAAAAATTACTTGTTGGTAAAGATGTTGAAATATTTTTAAAAACATCATTTGTATGCAAAAAAAAAAGATAGCATCATTTTATCGTTAATATATATGATGAAAATCACTTAAAAAATTAAGATTTTTTTTTAATTTATGTAATGTTTTACGATAACTTGTGATTTATCTAGGATCTTATATGATTTGATGATATATATTTTGGACACTAGATAATATAATGTGTTGTTTTTCTTATCTATGTTTGATTAAAATATTTAAATGATTTTTTAGAAGAAAATTAAAAAAATATGACTTTAAAATGACTTCCTTACAAGTGAAGGATATAAAATTATAATATTTTACGAATAAACTATTTTAAAATGATTTGAAAGTACTTGAAAATGAAGATGTTTAAACACATTTTAATCATTTTATTGATATAATGAAAAATTATCCTTTTAATATTGATATAGATGATGGAAATTATTTAACAAGTTGTTTTTTGAAGAAATGTAAAATTTTAGTATAGCTTATGATTTATTTAGGATCTAATATGATAGTATATATTTACGTAATAGGTAGTATGATATATTTTATTATTTAAATATTTGATTAAACTATTTTAAACATTATTTATAAAAAAGGAAAAATTTATAGTTTTAAAAGAAAATTATTATATAATATTTTATAATATTAACAAATAATTAGTATATCAAATTTATAATTTTTTATTTTATTTACAAATATTATATTAAAAAAATTTATCATTTTTGCCTCTAATTTTAAGATCATCCATTTAAAATTAATTTTGAAAAATTCACTACTTCGTTATTAGGAGAGGATATTAAAACATAAGGTTGTTTGAATCAACAATGTTACAAAGACATAAAAATTACTTGTTGGTAAAGTTGTTGAAATATTTTTAAAAACATCATTTGTATGTAAAAAAATATATACCATCCTTTTTATCGTTGATATATATGATGGAAATCACTTAAATAATTAATATTTTCTTAATTTATGTAATGTTTTACGATAGCTTGTGATTTATCTAAGATCTTATATGATTTGATGATATATATTTTGGACACTAGATAATATAATATATTTTTTCTTATATATGTTTGATTAAACTATTTTAATGATTTTTTAGAAGAAAATTAAAAAAATATGATTTTAAATTAAGAATATTATATGTTATTTTACAATCATAATAAATAATTAATATATTAAGTTTGTACTAATTTGTTATTTTTATATTTTACTTAAAAATGTAAAATTAAAATATTTTTATTTCAAACAAAAAATTTAATGCTTTCTTCCTACTTTTTTAAAATCTTTCTTTCAAGATAATTTTGAAAAATTCCTTATTTGAAGGATATAAAATCATAATATTTTAAAAATAAACTATTTTAAAATGATATCAAAGTCACTTGAAAATGAAGATGTTGAAACACATTTTAACCACTTTATTGGTATAAAGAAAATTATCCTTTTAACATTGATGTAGATGATGAAAATTATTTAACAGGTTATTTTTTTAATAAATGTAAAATTTTAGTATAGCTTGTCATTAATTTAGTATCTTCTATGATAAGGTCGTATACATTTGCCTAATAGTTATTATAATAAATTTTAATATTTTATATATTTGAGTAAATTATTTAAAAAAAATTTAGAAGAAAAATTTGGAATTTTAAATTAAAAATATTATAATTTTAAAAAATAATTTATATATCAAAATTTATAAAAATTATTTTTTTGTTTTTTATTTATAAATATTAAATTAATATATATTTATTTTAAACAAAAAATTTATTATTTTTTTTTGCATTTTTAAAACCATCCATTTTTCTAGAAATTCATGACTTCATTATTAATTGAGGATAGAAAAATATAACATTTTTTGAATTAACAATTTTACAAAGATATTAAAATTACTTGTTGGTAAAGATGTTGAAATATTTGTTAACAACATCATTTGTACGCAAAAAAATAGATAGTATCCTATTATCGTTGATATATATGATAGAATTTATTTTAAAGATAATATATTTTTAATAGATATATAATTTTAAGATAACTTAGGATTTATTTAAGATCATATATATTTCAATAATAGATATTATAATTTGATTTTTTTTTCTTTTCTATGTTTAATTATTGTGCAAAGTGATTTTGGGTGGTTAATGGGAAGAAATAGGCGAGTTTTATGTGAGGTTTTTGGAATAGTATAGTTGGAGGAAAAGACGAGAGATGTGGGTTCGATTGCCCAAACGACACCTTTTGATGAAAAATGTCAATGCTATTTTTCATAATCTTGATTGTCAAATTAACCGAATTTGTGAAATAACAAAATTTTTCCCCAGTATGAGGTGCAGAATATTGAATTGTACTTGATCCTTAATTGACCTTAACTTTTTCCTAGGTTGTTCTTTTGAGTTTTCAACCCAGCAAGTCTTTTGTTTGCCCTAACTTTTGCTTAGGTCGCCCTTACGAGTTTTCAACCTAGCGGGCTCTTGATTGTGTGCCCTAACTTTTTCCTAGGTCGCTTTTGAGGGTTGTCGACCTAGCAGACTTTTGTGTCTATGCCCTAACTTTTTCCTAGGCCATCTTTGAGAATTTTCGACCTAGAGGGCTTTTTATTCGTGTGCCCTAACTTTTTCCTAGATCGCTTTTGAGGGTTTTCGGCCTAGTGGGATTTTGTTTGCATGGCCTAACTTTTGCCTAAGTCGTCCTTTGAGGGTTTTCGGCCTAGCTGGCTTTTGTTTTGATCCTAAATTTTGCCTGAATAGTTTTTGGAATTTTAATCCAGCAAGACCTTCTCTGATCGTGACTTTGTTGATTCTTATTTTATTTCTTGACCCTACTTTTGCCTGGATTATTTTTTTATTTTAATCCAGCGGGTTTTCCTTTTTCTTCTTTTTCTTGAATTTTGACCCTGATTTTTCCTGGATTATTTTTTGATTTTAATCCAGCTGGTTTTTCTCCTTTTTTCTTGAATTTCGACCTTGATTTTGCCTGGATTATTTCTTGTTTTTAATCCAGCAGGTTTTTCTCTTTTTCTTTTGCCTGGTCAAATCTTACATTGAGCCTTGCTTACTACTTTGACTCTCAATTCAACGGATCTATTTTGCATCCCTAAATTTTGCCTGGATTTGGACTTTCGATCCAGCGGAATATTTGTTATTTCTTTGCCCGGACAAGATATTTCATGAAAGAAATGACTTGAAATTCCTGGTGCGATTTTGCTTGTTCTGCTTCCTCATATAATTTTTTTCTTTGAGCTTGATTAATAAGACGTTCAAGATTATTTATCACAGTAGTGGGTTGAATGATGGAAAGAATGGTAGATTTTAAGAGGTAAAGCCCATAATGTGAAGCACATGCTCAAGAAATAGGAAAAATGTAATTTTATATTTCTCATTGAAATTTATTTACAAAAGGTTGACTTTGAAAAGTATGAAAAATCCTGGATGATTTCCTCAGTATAAGGCATCTCATTGTGTTGCTCCGATTTCCTTCAACTGGCTGCTGAACTCTTATGATTCGGTAATGGATTATTTTCTGTGTTAGGAGCAAGCTTCCCAAAATCCAGTCATTTTGCATCAATCAAGTTTTGCACCTTACGCTTCAGTGCTAGGCAATCCTCTATGTAATGACCAATGAACCCCGCGTGGTAGTCGCATCTGGTGTTTGCATCATACCATTTGGGATATGGTGGTTCTTGAGGTTTTAGAGGATAAGGAACGACCAGAGAGCTTTGGATTAGGCGGGGTAACAACTCAGTGTAGGAGATTGGAATCGGGTCGAATTAGACAGACTTTTTCTCCTTTTTCTGGCTTTGGTTAGGCTTTTGGCTCGTGGCTTGTGTTTGGGCCGTGTATGGTGTTGGTGGCCTGATTTGCATAGAATAGTTATAAATTGGAGGGTATGGTGTTTGGTAGGTGGTGGCGATGTAAGGATATGGTGTATAGGGTGTATATGGTGATGGTTGGAAGCCAACTGGACCATAAGGTGCCATCTGTGGAGTGTATTGGCCTAGACCAGAAGCCATGTTACAGGTCTCTCCTATCTTCTTCTTCCCAGATCCAGTAGAAGCGTTGTTGCGCCTATCGGCTTATGCGCAATCTTTCCACGGCGCCTGCCACCTTCAATCCTTTCTCCAATGATGATGACATCAGAGAAGCTTGCAGTCATACTATCGATCATCTTGTCATAGAAAGGATCTTGGAGTGTGTCGATGAACATACTGACCAGTTCTTTCTCGGATAAGGGAGGTTGTACTTGAGCAGCTAACTCCCTCCATCTTTGAGCATATTGTTTGAAGGTCTCGTCTCCCTTCTTGGCCATATTTTGGAGTTGAGTTCGGTCCGGAGCCATCTCCATATTATACTGGTATTGTTTTAAGAAGGCTTCAGCCAGATCTCTCCATGAACGAATATGTGTCCGCTCTAGCTGAGTATACCAGTTCATAGCTGCCCCAATTAAGCTGTCTTACAAGAAACGGACAAGAACCTTATCATCATGAGTGCAGATGGGCATCCTCCTGCAGTACATAGTCAGGTGGTTCCTTGGACAGCTCGTTCCTTGATACTTCTCGAATTCAGGAATCTTGAATTTAGGAGGAATGACCACATCTAGGACCAGGCATAAATCAAGTGCTTCTTTGGCATCATATGCACTTCCTTCGATTGCCCAGATTCTTTCCTCCAGGGTTTTCCATTTTTCAGTATTCTCCTGGCATGTTATGAGGATGAGAAAATGGTATGTATATAGGGTGAGGCCTTTGGGCGAACATAGGATTCGTCCCCCCAACGGCTGTTTGGTAAGCTTGTGAAATGGTGTTTGGAATGGTAATAGGGATTTCTGTGGCACTTGAAGGTAGGTTATGTATTTGGGTTTGTGTTTGGCTAAATAAGGGTGTATGCCCATGAGGAAACCCATAATGAACTCCTTCTATTTGTGGAGGCCTGGTTAATGATGAAGGGTTTTGTGGATTGAAGCCAGGAGGATATATTGGGTTATTTGTTTCTTAATAAAAGACCTTATCTCTTTCTGTTTAGACATTTGGATGGCCTCCATTAGCTTGGCCATTTGTTCCTTCAGTGTCTTGACCTCATTTCTCAGCTCGCTATTTTATCTTTCCAGCTCATCCATGATTCCTGATTGTAATTAGGTTCTATAAGGATGTCGAGGAAGTTGTCTTTCTCCAATTTTTCTGTTAAAGTTAAAAATTAATTTTTGAGAAACAGTTTGAATGCGAAAAATCATGAATGATAAAAATATTTGTGCTTGTATGAAAATGAAAAAGGTGTGGAATGATTTTTGAAATCTCCTTTTCGATGATAAATTTATGCATGAATGAATGAATGCTATGCACGAATAATTTTAGAGATTTGAGGGTTTTGAAAATAATTGAGTGTTGCTTTACTTATTTGCCGTTGATTTTTAGCAACTTTATTTTTTATTTTTGGTGGTTCTTTTCCTAAAAACTTTTGGTTTTGCTTGAAAATCTCTTTAGTTTTGCTGAAATTTTTCTAAAAGAGCATTCTTTAGATTTTCTAATTTTTATTTTCTCTTCTTTTGAATCTTTTTATATTTTCAGTATTTTCTAATTTTTTCTAGAAATTTTCTCCTTCTATTTTGATTTTTCTTGGATTTTATACTTTTTATTTGATTTTTGTTTATACAAATTTTTATTTTTCCTTGATTTTCTTTCTTGATTTTCTATATTTCCCCAACTTTAAATTTCAACTCCCCTATGCCACTTCAGATGATTCAGTTCAAATAAATGTCTGTGCATAGCATATGTGAACCATGTATCATGAAAGGGGTGTGTGCCCTCATTGCCTCCTATGTGGGTCACCTGTCCTAAGGGTCTATGGCCTTTAATGCATGAACTTCTCGAAAGTGGTCGGAACCCTAAGGTATAAAAGGTTACTAGAGCCAAGTTCTAGTCCATAATGCTTGCCACAATAGTAGAAGTAGCCACTAGTTGCGGGGCATCATGGATAGGACGCATTCTAGCCGGGATTTTCGTGATAGCCAATCAGAACGTAGGCCCCAGAGTGACACCACTAGATCCCTCTATCCTAGGCTGCACTCAGACCCAGTATAGGGCCCCACTCATGAGATGAATGTATGTATGATGTGTGAAGGGCACACAAATAGTTGGGATACCTACAATTGGGGAAATCACAATAGATATATATAGCAATTTATCGTTCGTCTATCCTAAGGTTGTACAACGGATAAACAAACAGATAAATAAACAGACAAATAAATCGTGCAAATAAACAGGGAAGGGATCAATATAATACACACTCAATCAAACGGGCTTGACTCTCTAAAGTCCCCAGTGGAGTCGCCGTCTGTGGCAACCGTAATTCCGACAAGACGACGAACTCGCTAAATATTTTGAAAAAGAATTAATTAGATTATGTGGAGTCGCCACCAAATTTTATTTTTAGGGAAAAGATTTGGAAAAGCCCTAACTTGAGGAAGAGATTTAGGTTCGAGAGTCGGTTACGAGTAGGGAAGGTGTTAGGCACCCTACTCGCCCGTTCCAAAGAACGGTACCCTTAAACTGAGTCTGTGGTTTATTTGAAAACGGTTTGATCCCTTTAATTAGAATGAAAATAAATAAATTGATGGAAGATAGCCTAACAGGACTTGATCCTGCTTCCTCGTATTCCCCGGTGCAATGGGAAACTCAAGGCTTATGTAGTTCTGGTTTGAAGTCTTAACCTTCGAAGGTAAAGAATTCGAGAGATGATTTTTGGAAGATTTTATTATTTCAGGGGGAACTTCTAGTCCACATATGCACAAGGTCACGGGAAACTAAGGCTACACTGGGGCCTATACGAACCTCTAAATATTAAACAGCAGTGAAATCGCCAGTTTCCCATTTAGAGCTCATCGCATGAGACTTGTGATTCCCGAAATATTTGAAAGATTTTATTCTTAAAGAGGGAACTTCTAGTCCACATATGCACAAGGTCCAAGGAAACTAAGGCTGCACTAGGATCTTTATAAATCTCTCAATATCGAACAACAGTGAAACCGCCAGTTTCCCATTTAGAACTCATTATGTGAGACTTGTGGTTCCAAAATGAATTTAATTTAAAAATAAGGACTAGAAAAGAATTGGGCTTGATTTAAAATAAAATGAACTTGATTTGAAATGAATTTGATTAAAAAACTTGGGGAATAGAGCTTGATTTGAAATAAACTTGATTTAAAACTTGAGAAATTAAGCTTGGTTTGGATTGAATCTTGATTTAAAATGCACTTGATTTAAAACATGAGAAGTTGTACTTGATTTGAAATGAATTTTGACTTGGCTAAAAATGAACATGACTTGAAAGAAAGAATTAAGCTTGATTTGAGAAAAATAATTTGATTTTATTTGATAGAAAGAATTTAAACTTGATTTGGGGAGAAAATAATTTGATTTTATTTGAAAGAAAGAATTAAAACTTGATTTGGAAAAAAGGAATTTAATTTTTATTTGAAAGAAAGAATTAGGAAAATAAACTTAAACCAATCATTTGACTTTTATAGGGCTCAATTGTGAAGCTCCCGACGTTGGCCCTCATGTGCAGTGTTCAATTTTGACTGCCAATATCAAAGGCAAAGGCAAGGGCAATGTTCATTTGAAAAATTTTAAAAAGCAGCGTGTGGGGATCGAACCCACCATTTGAGGGTCAAAGGTGTCATAGCGAGCCACACCACTAAGCCACGCCTCTTATTTGCTCGTAGTAAAGATTGATTTAAATGAAAGATTTCGAGGTTTTATTTTTGGCCAAACACATGCAGCTCGTGGGGATCAAACCTGGTTATGAGGATACCTTGGACGGGAGGCTTACCACTAAACCCAGTGTTCAATTTGGTATACATTCAGTGACTTAAAGTTAAGGTGCTGTGTGGCCAACACTGAACAGAAATTATTGGGTAGCCCCCGCGCTAATTTTTTTTACTTTTATGCGATGAGGGTCTACGTGCCTGGCTGATTCTGTAACCTGGTCAAACATTTCTCTCTAATACGGTCTTATGGGTATAACTCGTTCTTGTTCGTCCCCCTGCTTCCATAGCCCATTGAAGGTGGAGATAAGTCCACGCGGTCACAACGTCGTCCGCCATTTATCAGTTTGAACTAAACCCATGGACGCCTTATATTACAAGGCTGAATCAAAAGCCGACTGGTGCAACAAGGTTCTTTGTGCATCCGCTTCAGTTTTCAGTCGAATTCTTCCCCATTACAAAGCATGGTGCGTCTTCCGGTTTGGCATTGAACCAACATGCGGTCGTGGCATCCTAACATGCAGTTCTTTAACCATAGGATGACCCAATTATTGTATGGTTTGGGGATGAGGGGTCTCCTCATGAATTATCCTTTTGCTACGTCCGGATATCAAGGACCAAAGACCACCTAGAATCCAGAGAAGAGGAGCTAAGTGTGATACCCCACAGAGACCTTTCGAACTATCAACTATGCCTGAACATAACAGTATATACACCCCTTTTGAGCTCCCAAAGTTAGGGCTGATAGACCTATTCATTGTACACTTAGCATGATTGAACACGTTTGGAGTAACAGAGTTCGAGCCCAACCCCCTCACCACGGACTTGCAGCATGTCTTTCGTCATGGGTCTTTATCTGTTCCTGTTAATATCTACCAAATTGGCAATTTCTTGCACGGAAAAGTGGGTCCCTCTTTGAACGTTCCTAATCATGTACATGATAAACAGTTGCACGAACCAAGATTTCCAGGGCAAAGATGACCTTTAGCTGACGTTCTTACTGCGGATAGATTCGTCACTTCACTAATTCTAATATGTGTGCATTTCCTGAGTCATAAAACTCATACAAATTTGGCATGCACTAATGCCATGGCCATGTAATTTTAGGAGGGTCCCATGCTACAACATTCAAGGCTGAAGTACATGAGAGCTAGACTTAAACAAATACAGATTACCACCCCCAAACGAATTCACCCCTACAAAATTCCTAGATAATTATTCCCTCAGAAACTACCGCATCAGTTTATTAGTTGACGTTAGGAGGGGGAGCAGCATGGTGGCATCGTAAACTTACATGCATGCACAAGGTGCTCATCACGGGCTAGGCTCTCCCCTTGATTTTTAGTATTCCCTTTGATGATCAGAGCCATAGTTGGTATTGGTGGTAACGATTATTTCACTTAAATCCCTATTTGGTGCACTCGAACCCGCAACTAGTGACATCCTTGACCAGAGTATCAATTTACACATTTAGCATGATAAGGGTCCAGTTTTTGGCCTTGATTCTACATGTCTATTATTGCAACACGTCGTGCACGTGTCCTCGACGTTTGCAATGATCATCTCGGTGCAAATGGATCCTATTGCCAACTTGTCAACCATTGATGTTGCTGAACCGAATGCTTCGATTGGCATTTTGACCAACCTCTCCTGCAAGTAAAGCAAATTAATGCTATTGCCTTGGTGCTAGTTGAGGATCGATGATGTCTCGCTTGGCCTAACCCGAGACGATGAAAATGATCTAAACCACCCGAAGCAGTGGAATCAGAGGTGCAAGTACAGAGTTTGGTGGTAAGCCTATTTTCAGGATTTCATTGTATTTGAAAATATTGAAGCCAATCAAGATTGAAGGGGTTTTAGAAGCTACGACAAACTCAGAGTTAGCACCCACTGATCCATCATAAATTCATGATTTAACATTACTATTTCTGCTACTGCGGAGGAGCCCTTATTCCAGTGATCAAAACATTAGTGCAAGGCTTTCTGTTCATCGCTTGGAAGGTGAAAACAGACGCGACTGATGACCAAACAGTGGATCACAGTTCAGAAACAGGTAACCAAAGTTTGCTACAGGAGTAATGCCGATCAGATATAGCCTCTTTGTGTCGAGCTCTCGTGCTATGATTATAGCACCAGAATCTGGTCACGTTAAGGTGATTCGAGAGGGGTATTGGCTTGATGTCTCCTAACTTGTAGGCACAATTGTTGGTACTAATTTGCAGGTTTCAGAAGAAATTCTTTATATGATTCAAAGCATGGAACCGAATAGTACCAGCACGATGATCTTGACTTAATTTTGTTCTATCACAGAAAATTACAATCAAAAGGCATGAGTGCCTGATCGAGTATGTTACTCTCCAATTCATTTTGGTCACCTGCTACCTCATGAAAAGCTTTGGATTGTGGTTTAAATGCGGAAACATCAGAATAATTAGCCTGGTTTCATCCTTATTAACTACCATATAGCGTAAAACGCCCATGGATCTCATTTTGAAGGTTCCAAATCATGATGTTAATGGTAGGTTACTCGGATCATGTAGTGTTTCTTGATCTAAATGCAACGAACTAAATGCACAGAGGGAGAACAAGAACACTGACCTATACTGCACCAATCTTGATTGATTCTTGGAGTGATAAGGGAATTTCAAAACGAAGCCAACACTGGAGTTCGGAGATATTGCCAGAGACTTCTCCAAGCCACAAAGAGAGACCAGAGGATAGTGAATAAAACCGAGCGGAGCCCCAAAGAAAAATCTTCTTCTCTTTTCTTTTCAGAAGAGAAGATCCCCCCTAGCCAAAATGGTTTTCTTCCTATATTTATAGGGATTTTCAAAAACTTCTTGATTTCTGTTTATTTCTTCCGTTTCCCATTCTGTTTTTTCTCTTCTTTATTTTTGTTTTAATTCTGTTTTCAGCTTTTTATTATTTTATTTTTATTTTCTTGATTTATTAAATATTTATTTTTATTTTTCAGATTTTGTTGTTTTTATTTTTTTATTCTTTACTTTTGTTTCCTTTATCTATTTTCTTTTTATTATTTTGTTTTATTTTTTATTTTTACTTCTCTCCTTTTTTTTACTTTTATTTATTTATTTTCTTTTGTTGTTATGTTTTTTTTATTTTTTTTTCATTTAAAGCATTATTATTTTTTTATCTTTCCTTTTTTTTGAAATTTTTCAATTTTCTTCACACTTTCTTTTCCATATTTCTTTCATTTTTTATTATAATTTGTTTTTTATCTATTATTTTTCTTATTTTCCTTTTATTAATTTATTTAAATTCTTATGTATTCACTAATTAATTTTACAAGCAAGGCCTCAGACATAATGGAGTGTTTACAGCTACAAATGAGAGATAATTATTTATGAAATTTATGCTTATTAAATTTCCCCACACTTATCTTTTGCACGTCTCGGGAAAACTTAAGTTAAAATTGGTGACTCAATTTTTTTTTTTAATGAAAGAACATCAACGTTTTGAGTTGATTTCTCAAGAATTCACAAAAATTCATGAAACATTCTTTCACCATATTTTTGAAATTAATTAGAAAGGAAACTTTAATTTGAAAAACATAGATTGAGAAAGATAAAACCTCACATGATATACTCTGAATCTCTCAAGTGTTTGATTTGATAAGTGTTTCTCTCACATGATAAGTGCTTGCATATCTTCTACTTCTCTACTACTATGTACACATGCAATGCACAAATGAAGAGGTCTTTATTTTGGTTATAACGGGATTAGAAAGATAAAATGATATATTAAAGAGATACAATGTTAGACCAAGGAAAATGGTGAGGATTGAGAACTGAATCCAAGTGCAAGTGTGAGAAACAGATATTACTTCTTCTTTTTTCTAAATATAATAGTTTATTTATTTATTTATTTCTTCAATTTTTTTTTCTTCTTCAATTTTTTTTCTTCTTCTTCAATTTTTTTTTCAACCATGATATTGATAAACACAACAATAATCTCCCCCACACTTATTGAAACACTTATGGTATGATAAATCTAATGTACCTCACCTTCTACAATCAGACAAAGTTTTTTTTTTTTTTGTGGTGAGCTAAAAAGAAGAAAAGGTTAATTGGCTCAAAGGGCTGATCAAAGGATAAAATTATATGGGCTGGTTATTTGGCTAAGTGGTTTGCTCAAGAAAAGCAATGCCTCAATCATTTTTGTACAATTCATGTGAAAATGTAGCTTCAAAAAGAATCAATGCAAGTTCTGAAGTAACATATTACATGGAAGAAAATCACACAAGAAAGAAAGTAATTAATAAGGCTCAAAATCTCATAGGTAATATATTTATCAAATCTAATCTATCCAGTTCAAATATGTGTTGCCAAACTAATTAATCTCGAAATGTAAATCATTTTGCTTCAATTATTTTATGAAATCTAAAGAACAACATACTTCCACATTTAAAAAATCTTTTTTTTAAATCATAAGATGCGTATCAAGAGTCAAGCGTAACTCCTTCCTCAGCCATCTTACTCAAAACAAGTTTATGAATTAACCTAATTTTTTTTTAATCGGACCATCCTCTCCCCAACCTATCTAAGACATTGTCCTCAATGTCTTAGATGGAATTTCATATAGCAATAAAAGAAATGTGAGAAAACCACCGAAATAAGGAAAATTTATAACCGAAGAGTGGTATCTGGTTCTCTTTTATCTCTACCATCCTGATTTGGTTGGTTCATCAGCGGCATTGCTTGACGGAGCTCAGATGTAGGATTTTGCAATTCTCAAGTAGCTATTCAACAGTTGAAGCAGATACTATGATGTTGCGCATGGATTGTGGCATGAACTCCTGCTCTACTACATGATCTAAAAAAGATATCAAACCATTATAAAAGCCATTAATATTCAATAAGCCCAAAGGTTTTTTATGAAAATTCTGATAGGCCTGAAATATGATGGTAAAAATTTCTTCCATTGTTCCAAGACCACCAGGTAATGCAATAAATACATTAGAATTAATCAACATGTGTCTCATATGCTTATGCATGGTTGCAACCTTCAATTCAGTACCCAGGGTGAAGTAGGAGGTGTTCTCATTTTTTAAAACAACACCTAAGACGTTACATCCCCTTGTGAGTGCAGATCTTGCAATACATCCTTTTAAACCCTAAATCCCTCCCCCATAAACAAGATTGATTTTTCTTGCAGCTAATGTCTTACCAAGGTTATGAGCTACATGTCGAAATTCTCCATCCTTTCCAAGGTTAGACCCACCAAAAGCACAGATAGTATTGATGCTATCCATAAATGGTGTTTCTGTCTCTTTTGGAAAAAATACGTCACAGAGGTTGATAATTTATAAGGACTCAATATCAAACAAAAAGATTGCTTGAATACTGCAGGATCGGGATTTGGTAGCAGAAGTTTGAATTTTTTGTTCATGGAAAAGGTGAATGTAAAAAAGGAAAGACATTAAGCAGGGGCGAAAACTTCAAAAAAATGGTGCCCAATAAATTGAAAAGATAATGTAAATGACAAATATACACGCATAAGAATGAACAGTAACGGCTGAAATGCCTTCTAAGAGTCGAGGATGTGTTTCGCATTCAGTTTTCTTGTAAACTGACAACAGGGTCTTTTAAAGTCAGATTCCCAAGACTATAACGTGCCTTTTCCTTACGAAATAGTTCAAACAAATCAAGAAGGACTCCCTGAACATGCCCACTAGGATGCGTCTCAAGAGTCTGAATGATATCATCCAATGACTCCTTACTCAGTCCATCCTTTATGAATTGAATTTTGTCCTCTCGATTTTTTGAAACCATTTCATGGTTCTTGCATCTTGCATTACAAGTCCATCTTGCACACTTGTAGCAAACTCCAATTTTTTTTTCCCTTCTCTTCTTTGCATAGGAACTTCTTCCCATTCCTGGCATGTTTTTAACAAATGATTCTTGAAATTCACCTGCTCAACGTACCTTAGCTTCAATGATCCAACAAACATCTTCTGGAAGGCCTAAGAGTGTTAATACTCTCAGTCGTTCAAGTCTACAATTGTAAATGTCTTTAAGAAAATTTTTGGGGAGAGTAGGGAACCAAATTTTGATCCTTGTGAGAGTTGTCTCCATTTTTTTTTAAACACTCAAGTTATTATTCCTGCAAGCTCAATATGGTGTAATAGTTGGGATAATTTAAGAGGTGAAGAGAGGAAGTTGAGAGATTAGTTAAAACTTGTAAGCGAGGAGTGTGAGAGAGGGAGAGAGAGAAAGAGAAAGAGAAAAAGAGAGAGAGAGAGAGAGAGAGAGAATAAAAGTCCTAACCTTAGATCCTTACCCAATGTTTTATATTATACTTGTTCTAATTATCAGCAACTTTAGAAAGTCAATGACTTTCATCACCAATAATAATGGAACAAGTAAAATAAAAGACATGAGAAAGGGAAACTTCTCTTGAATTTATTGCAAGTGTGTGGCATTCTGCAAATGCACTTCTTTTACCGTGTGCTCTTGAAAACCTTCGAAAAATGGTCTAAGATAATGTCCATTCACCTTGAAGGTTTTTGTAGTTACCTCCTTTTTTATTTCCATTGCACCATAAGGAAAAACATTAGTAACTACAAATGGTCCTAACCATCTAGAGCGTAGCTTACCAGGCATAAGCTTCAGCCAAGAATTGTAAAGGAGAACTTTTTGTCCAACGAAAAACTTCTTTCTTGCCAACTTTTTGTCTTGAAGGGCTTTGACCTTTTCTTTGTAAATTTTGGAGTTTTTGTATGCTTCTAATCGAATTTCTTCAAGTTCCTGCAATTGAAGCTTCCGATGGATTCCTGCTTGGTCTAGATCCATGTTGCATTTTTTTACCGCCCAAAATGCTCTATGCTCTAATTCAACTAGAAGATGACATGCTTTACCTAATACAATCCTATAGGGAGACATGCCAATGGGTGATTTGTAGGCTGTCCTATATGCCCATAAAGCATCAACAAGGCGTAAGCTCTAATCCTTCCTATTGGGATGAACTGTTTTCTCTAAGATTTTCTTGATCTCTCGATTAAAAACTTCAGCTTGACCATTTGTTTGAGGATGATATGGGGTGGAGACTTTATGCATGACTCCGTATTTGCGGAGTAGAGCTTCCATTGTGCGGTTGAAAAATGAGTACCTTGGTCACTAATCAGAGCTCTAGGAATGCCAAACCTGCTAAAAATGTTAGACTTGATAAAATTTGCAACAACTCGAGCATCATCAGTACGAGTGGCATTTGCCTCCACCCATTTTGAAACATAATCAACAGCTAGCAAAATGTAAACAAAGCCAAAAGGACAGGGGAATGGACCCATAAAGTATGTACCTCATACATCAAATACTTCACAAAAGAGAAGTGGTTGTTGGGGCATCTCATTGTTGCGTGAAATACTCCCTATTTTTTGGCACTGCTCACAAGTTATGCATAATCTGTGTACATCACGAAATATTATAGGCCAGTAAAAACCTGAGTTTATTACTTTTCTAGCTGTCCGTTGTGGCCCAAAGTCTCCACCACAAGCTAGGGAATGGCAAAAGGTAAGTATAGACTGAACTTCATGATTTGGAACACATCTTCTAATGATTTGATCACTACATGTCTTCTGAAGGTA
This sequence comes from Canavalia ensiformis, assembly GCA_026541065.1. NCBI lineage: Eukaryota > Viridiplantae > Streptophyta > Magnoliopsida > Fabales > Fabaceae > Canavalia > Canavalia ensiformis. The sequence goes on along the minus strand of JAMKYM010000358.1, from coordinate 213,213 downwards.
TGGTTCATCCCATATGTAGTGTTTGGCATCACTTTTCAACTTGGCAATTTGTGATTTGGTGAAGTGTTTGGGTGTTTCTTTAGCAACTAGATAGTTTACCAAATCTGCATATCAATGATCCTTCCCATGCAAATGATAGAGATGCTCTTCTGGGAATGAATCTGCAATTGAAGTTTCTTCACAAGGTTGCTAGATCCGACTTAAATGATCTGCTACAAGGTTCTCTACACCACTCTTGTCTTTAATCTCTAAATCAAATTCTTGCAACAAAAGCATCCAACGAATCAGTCTTGGCTTAGGATCTACCTTCTTTAGCAAGTACTTCAAAGCTACATGGTCAGAGAACAATAACTTTAGATCCAAGCAAATAGGAGCAAAATTTATCTAATGCAAACACAATTTCCAAAACCTCCTTCTCAATAGTTGTGTAATTGGATTGGGTTGCATCTAGTGTGCGAGAGGCATATGCAATGACATGAGATCTCTTGCTAACTCTATGAGAAAGTATAGCACCAAGGGCATAATTAGATGCATCACACATTAATTCAAATGGAAGCGTCCAATTAGGTGGTTAAATGATGGGAGTGGTTGTCAACCGCTTCTTTAGTTCATCAAATGAATCCTTGCATGCTTGATCAAACACAAATTTGGTATCTTTTTGTAGTAGTTTAGAAAGAGGTTGTGCAATCTTGCTAAAATCCTTGATGAATCTTCTGTAAAAACCTGCATGACCAAGTAAAGAATGTACTTCTTACACAGAAGTGGGGTAAGGTAAAGAAGTAATAATATCTATCTTAGCCTTATCAACTTCTAAATCTTTACTAGATACCAAGTGTCCTAAGACTATACCTTCTGTTACCATGAAATGACATTTTTCAAAATTCAAAACAAGGTTAGTTTCAATGCATTTGTCCAAAACTCTAGAGAGGCTTTCTAAACATGCATCAAAAGAAGAACCATATACAGTGAAGTCGTCCATAAACACTTCCATGCAACTTTCTAAGAGATCAGAGAAAATTCTTACCATGCATCTTTGAAAGGTTCTAAGGGCGTTGCATAGAACAAAGGGCATCCTTTGATAGGCAAAAGTACCAAAAGGACAAGTGAAGGTGGTCTTATGTTGGTCTTCTGGGGCTATATGTATTTGAAAATAGCCTGAAAAACCATCTAGAAAGCAATAATGAGATTTTCCTGCTAATCTTTCCAAAATTTGGTCTATGAAGGGCAAAGGGAAATGATCCTTGCGAGTAGCTTGGTTAAGCTTCCTATAATCTATGCACACTCTCCAACTGTTTTGTATTCTAGTAGGGATTAGTTCATCAATGTGATTTTTTACTACAGTCATGCCAATCTTCTTAGAAACTACTTGCACCGGGCTTACCCAATCACTGTCTGAGATGGGATAGATGATACCAGCTGCCAAAAGCTTACTTACTTCCTTCCTTACCACATCTAGGATGGTTGGATTCAAATGCCTTTGTGGTTGTCTAACAGGTCTGGTGTTTTCCTCTAGCAATATCCTATGCAGACAAGTAGATGGGCTAATGCCTGGAATATCAGCCAAAGCCCATCCAATTGCTTGTTTATGGCTTCTCAAGGTTTGCAACAACCTTTCTTCTTGTTGTGGTAGAAGGTTCTTTGCTACAATGACAGGAAGCTTCTCATTTCCCCCAAATAAGCATACTTTAGATGTTCAGGCAAAGGCTTCAACTCCAAAGGAGGTGGTTGTATCATGGAAGGTAGGGATCTATCTGAGATTGAAATGTCTGCAACACTTGCATCTAACATGTCATCTTTCCAAGAAGTTTAGTCTGAAGCATTTTGCAAAGTAGCATTAATCCTGAACACACAAGTACATGGATCAAATTCATCACATGTGCAAGTAAAATTATTTAAGTAATTTAAATCAAAATAAAAAAATTTAAAAAGTAGATTGTCAATAGAATAATCATTCGCAAGAAGATCTATGACATCAAGTTGAAAAAGTGAATGATTCTTTGTAGGATGCTTCATGGCTTCAAATATGTTGAATTGGATGATATCATCTCTGAATTCCATAGAGAGAGTCTGTGTACACATCTATCTTTGTTTTTGCAGTTTTGAGGAAGGGTCTCCCTAGGATCAAGGTTGCTCTATTGATGGATGACTCATCTTCCATATCCAAAATGTAGAAGTTAGCTAGAAAGATCAGCTTATTCACTTGAACTAGCACATCTTCAAGTACTCCGGCTGGATATGCTATACTTCTGTTGGCTAATTGAATCACCACACCAGTTGGCTTCAGTTCTCCAAGATTCAAAGATTTATAAACTGATGAGGGCATAACATTAATGGAAGCTCCTAGATCCAGCAATGCATCACCAAAGGTAGAGTTTCCTATTGTGCAAGGAATGGTGAAAGTTCCTGGATCTTTACATTTCTAAGGGAGGCTGGGTTGAATTAAGGTAGAAACATTGCGTACCACACTAATCTTCTCATCCCCTTCGAGTCTTCTCTTATGCATGCATAAGTCCTTTAGTAATTTGGCATATTTTGGAATTTGCTTGATAGCATCTAGAAGTGGTATGTTTACTTCCACTTTCCTGAAAGTATCTAGAAGCTCCTTATCCAATTCTGCATGAACATTGGGCTTGGAGTCGACCATTCTATTTGGAAAAGGTAAAGATACCTTCTGATTAGCATAATTTGGGGTTTTTGTCTCATTAGATGCTTCAAATGCAGATCGTTTATGGCAATCTTCTTTTTGTTGATCATTCGATGTCTTATCGAAAGCTAGTGTACTTTTTTCATTAGACTTTCCCTCTGATTCAGATGGCTTATCAGAGATGTCTCCAAGTGTAGAGATAAATGCTTCTCTTTGGTATGGATTAGTCTGATTGAAGCTTTGTTACTTTAAATTGTAAGGTCTATTTACACTTTCTTGTCACTTCTCAGGGAGATGGCACTCACGTTTTTGGGATTTATGACAGGTTGAGAAGGTAATTGACCAGAACCTTGAGATTTCAATTGGTTGACAGTGGTAGCCAACTGCCCAATTTGAGTTTGTAAATCCTGAATGGTAGAACTTACATTCTGTTGAAACTGGAGATTATTGGTAGCTAATTGTTTCATCAAATCATCAAGAGAAGGTTCAGAAGCATTAGAAGGTACAGATTGCTACATGTGTTGTTGTTGTTGTCTAAATGACGGTAGTTGGTATTTATTTTGGGAGTCAGATGTTTGAATCCTTTTGTTGTTGTGGAGGACCGTATCTCAAGTTAGGATGGTTTCTCCAACTAGGATTGTATGTTCTAGAAGGTGGTTCAAACTTCTGTTGTTGATAATGTTAAGGAGGCTTGTATTGTTGTCCTGTGGCAAAAATACCATTAATTGTAGCACCAGGTGTCTCGCTTTCTTGCAATGTTGGGCATGCATCAGTAGGATGGTCTGCAGAAGTACAGATGCCACATGTTTTTGTTTTATCAACAACATTAAGTTGTTGTTGTTGTCCGATGGCCAACTATCTTACGATGGAGGTTAGTTCTTCAATTCTGTTCTCTAATCGTGTATGGTCTGTCTTAGTGGTCATTTCATGAACTCCTTTAGACAATGAATTAGTTTGAGAATTGAATTGCTGAGAATTTTCTGCCATGTTGGCAATCAAATCTTGAGGTGCTGTAGGAGTTTTGTCCATAAGTGCTCCACCACTAGCTGCATCAACAATGCTTCTGTCCACTGGCATGAGTCCTTCATAAAAATACTGAATCAATAATTGATCACTGATTTGATGGTGTGGACAAATGGCGCATAGTTTCTTGAATCTTTCCCAATACTCATAGAGAGTTTCTTGGGAGTTTTGTCTAATGCCGCAAATCTCTTTTCTGATAGTTTCTGTTCTGGATGCAGGGAAGAATTTCTCCAAAAATAATCTCTTCATATCATTCCAGCTTGTAACAGATGTTGGATGTAGATAGTACAACCAGTCCTTAGCTCCATCATTTAAGGAGAAAGGAAATGCCTTCATCTTGATATGATCTTCAGGGATTCCTTGTGGCCTCATTGTGGAATACGCAATGTGAAATTCTTTCAAATGTTTATGAGGGTCCTCACCTGAAAGGCCATGAAACTTAGGTAGCAAATGTATTAATCCGGACTTTAGTTCAAATGGCTCATCAATATCAGGGTATTGAATACATAACGGTTGATAAGCAACATCAGGTGCAACTAATTGTTTTAGGGTTCTATTAGCCATGATATTAGCAAAATATTTAAAACTATCAAAATTTAAAGATGAAAAACCACTACTGTTACTTTCTTGGTTATTACTGAATGAATGCCTTCTATGTGTTCTTTTCAAATGGTGGAATGTTCTATCAATCTCAGGATCATATGCATATAAATTTTTAGGATTGGATAGGTCATACACAACAAGGTGAATTCAAACAGAAAATCCAAGAATAGTATACCTAAAATAAAAAAAAAATTGTTAGAAAGGTTTGAAATTTTATACAAACTCCTAAATAAGCCTAGGAAACTAAAAAACAATGGTCCCCGGCAACGGCGCCAAATTTTTGACACGCTCGTCGCAAACGCCCAAAAATAATTTCTAGATTTTCCCAAACTATTGGTATAGTATAAGGTGCAACTTAGGTCATCTCCCAAAGACCATTTCATATTCTTAAGAAAATTAGGAGAAAGTTAGAACAAGGGGATTTTGTGAAGATGTGATATTAAGTTCTAAATACACAATACCGAATGAAATTAATTTGACTTAACGATTATCAATTCAAGAAATTCAGAGGCTATTTTCTTAACTAATCATTGATCACTAAAATCATGCATTATGTTTATCAACCCAGGATCATATGGAACCCCTAAAATGATCCTTGAATTCTCTACTGAGAAAACTCTCAGGATTCAATTTATTATGATCAACAATATTAAGTAACCACTTAATCTTTCATTAGATCTAAACCAATTTCATTATCAGAATTCAGTTGATAGGTGAAACCATGAATAAAGTGGTCGATAGGTGAGGCCAAGGAAATCACCGAATGTCACTCAAGCGAGGCTGCTTACGTGGAGCTCTCGTTGATTTGAGCTCACCCTTTTACATGGAGCTTCACTTCGAGAAACCATACATGCATGCATGCACTGCCTTTTTATGTTAAAAAGAACTCCAAATCAGTTTTGTCCTTTGTAGCATGGTGCCCCGCATGGAGGCTTTTCACTTCTAGCAATTCAGTGTTCGTCTTTACTGCATGGAGAACCAATATGGATTTGGGTTGCCATTGGTGGAGGAATAAAAGGTGGTACATACCTACTTCCCTTCTTTAGACCAGATACCCCACCTTTGGCCCTTTTCTATCTTGTTTTCTTGCATTGGGATATATTAAATTTTATTTCACCTTACTCTGTTGATGCATGCGTGGGAATGGGCCCCAGCCAAGCAACATTCGTGACCATACGACCACCTTTATCCAAATGCATACGGAAGCCTATGATTTACACATGAAAGTCAAGTTGGCTAAGGGGAGTCTTGTAGTGGAGTGGTCTTGTCAAGGAAATCTCGGCCTATTACCATGTATTCCCTTCTGTAGTGGTTGTCGGTACCTTGAAGCAGTTCTACTTTATCCGATTCGTTGGAGTAACATGGACTATCGTCAGCTAGCCTCCCAGCGCCCATTTTTCGTAAAAATTCCAAGTTCTTGTTGCCGAAGAATCGCATTTTGGAGTTGAAGAAATGGTTAGGAGTGTTGCTCGAGTTCCAGTAAATGGTCACGTCTCCCTTTGATGGCATGCACATGGAGCATTAAGTGTTTCAAAGTTACAGGGTCTCCCTGATTCGTACTTCCCCCTAGCGCGCGACTGCACTTTTTGGGGAATGACCATATTCATTCAGAGACTCGATCGTTCGTATGCATGGGGAGCGAAGCTTACGTACTCCATCCACTAGAGGTTCATTCCTACTACGAGACCATAGTACACCATCACCCTTCAAATGGGAGCAACAACTGAGGCGTTGAGTCACCTCCTTCATGCGGGAATTATGGCCTCGACGTTGCTGCACTCTTGTTTATCATAGCAGAGTCTTGGTATTCTTAACGCTGTCTTTGGTATTACACATGCTGCTGGTCTTATATGAATTATACAGGGTGACATTAAGGCCCTTTCTCCTTGCCATGGTCTTAATTTTAATGGTCTATAACCACTCTCGAGAAACAAAGCACCTACAGGGGACGTGAATTTCCTAAAAACAGAGCCTGTAATTTGGAAGACCCTTAACCATCGTCTGGGTCCTAATCAGCACCCCTTGCATCCACATGTTCATTAGCAGAACAAGTCCTCAATGATCCATTAATCATGTCCTTCCGAGGGCATTTAGGATGTTATCTTCAAGGGTAGCCTATACCCTGGTCTCGGTCATCATGATGGGAGTCTTATCACATCTATTGCTAGTGCAAGTAGACTTTAACCCAATTTGGATGTTCTTGCCACATCCCAGCTCTCTCGTACGTCATTCAAAGCAAGGAATGACTTATGAGGCAATGCCCCTAACAGCTTGAATTCATGGTTTGAACCCCAAAGGCCAAGTTTAATGTCTCCTTGAAGAAAAAAAAAACCTTTTACACTAACGGAAAGCAATGTATATCTCCCTAATCTAGTGAGGAAATAAATGGCCCATGCAGGTCGTATATCACCTCCAGAAGAAATATTCACCCTCATTGGAACTAACCTTCTCATTTGAACCAGAAAAATGACTACTCGGTAACATCCATATTTATTGCTAATCAAGATTCATCGATAGGTATCATCCATTTCTATTACTAACCAAGATTCATCTATGAGAAATAATCGAAGACTAAGTGGAATTGATCTATTATCAATCAAGATTTATACTATAACCTGAGTTCTAGCTAACCTCTAGATGAATCAATTCAAGGTGCTTAGAGAAAGGAAATTTTTAACTAACCTGTATAAAGATGTGTACTGAAATGTTGCAGGGATCGATCCCAATCGATTACTCCTTTCGTTTTTGTTGAAATAGGGAAGTTCCATACTCACAAAAGGAGAGAACTCTCTAAGCATGCCAGAATCGCTCATCCTCCGCTCTTTTCAAAGATATGGTATTGCTCCCCTTTGTGAACCTCCACCCCGAATTTCTCCCTTTTCTTTTCAGTTATTCGTCGTTTTCTATTTTTCGTCTTTAATTTCATTTATTATTTTTCCATTTTTCCCTTTTTATTTTTTTTATTATTTTTTTAGCTTTTCATTTATTTTTTCAGTTTTATGCTTTTTTCATTATTTTCTAGTTTTATATTATTATTATTTGTTTTCTATTTCTTCTTTTTTTCTTTTTTTTATTTCACTGTTTTTGTTGGTTATTCTTTTTTCATTCTGTTTTAATTTATTTTCATTTTCATTATTATTATTATTATTTTCTTTTTTTATTTTTTCAGATTTTGTTTATTTTTCATTTTCTTATTTTTATTAATTATTTTTTGTTTTTTCGTTTCCTTATTTTCCCATTTTTAGTATTTCTATTTTTATTCTTAATCCAATCTTTTTTCTTTTTTTGTATTTTATTTTTGTATGTTTTCTATTTATTTGTGTCTCTGCTTTTTGTTTATTTGTCTGTTTTTCTATTTTGTTTATTAGTCTTAATATTTATGTATTATTTAAATTATGGTTTATTCACTAATTAATTTTAAAATGGGCCTCGGACATAATTGAGTGTTTATAGGAATGTACAATCCATATACCAAGGAAAGATCAAGGAAACAAAGAGACAAAACCGCAGCCGACTAATATTATTGACACTTCCTTAACAGAGATGGTCCTGAATTAATAATATCATCACCCTTGAACCAAATTTTTCATAGAGCAGCAAGCGAAGTTTCAGTGCTCAAGGCAGATCTAAGCCTAATAGAAGACAACATTAATGAGGAGCCAACTATGCTATGTAACTCTGTTCCATATCTCTGGTACATAGTGGTGTTCTTTGGTTAGTCTCATTTCCTAAGCTAATTCTACTGTATAGAAACCACTCTCAACCTCTTCTCTTGAGCCTCCTTTTTTCTAGGCCGGTTTACTTTCCATCAAGCCTAAGGTATAGAACCTAAAACTAAAACTGATGTTGTGGCCAATCCAAGATTACTTCAACCACCCGCCTATGGTTCAAGTTGATGTTGTTACTCTTGTTACTCTCGCCACCCTTTTTCTATTTTTCTGCCTTTGCATTTTTTCATAATCTTGGTATTGGAGGGACTAATATACAGAGTCTTGTAGATCAATGTGGAGTGACTAGTTTAGGTTGTGATGCTCGGCTTTGGATTAGATGAAGGAGCAAGGCCTTGAAGCAGCTTTACTACATTAGCAACATCACCAAGAAAATACTTGGCCTTGCTAGGCTTCTTGCATACAGTGCGGGCAAAGATCTCTGGAGCTGATGGTAGTGAAGGGAATGAAACTGTCCTCAAAATACTCTTAAACATGTCCTTATCAGTCTTTTCCAAAGCACAGCACAAAATTTGGTGGATTACTATTTTCTAATCTTTGGTTAATAGCAAGTCATCAAGTTTAAGGTTGATAGCAAGGCCACATCACTCAACAACCAAGTTGCATCGGCATTATCAAGCTCCACATAGAAACTGGACCTTAGCATCTCCTGATGTCCAGCGAAACAACATAGTTATTCAAGGCCAATGCACAAGATGCAAACTGACTGTGATAATGAATAGTGTTAGCACCAAATACAAGAACACCACCATAGGGGAAGGCACTACAGGAAGCTTGTGTGCATCATGGAAGGACACTAATAGTTGACCAAAGTGGATGCTTCTTCAAAGTTATGTTGATACTAAGTGCTGATATCATGCAAGTATGATGCTTCCTTAAGACCTGCCCTGCCCAAATAAGCTCGTGCTCATGCAAAATCACCATCAGATTCAATATAGCCGTGAACAAATGTAAAATCTTTTACATTTCTCATATCCAAGTCATGCAAGTTTATCACATAGGATGACTCAATACGAGCAACAACTACACCCTCTTTATTTTCAGCAACTGTCAAGTGTTCCATGACATTACTCTAGCCATTTGCTTCATATTTACTTCATTAGGTTTTAACGTATTAATTATTTATTATTAATGTAAAATAATATATAATACTCTTAATTTAAAATTATGATTTTTTATTTTTTATTTTTATTTTAAAGAATACAAATAATTTAATAAAATATATAAAATAAAAGAAAATATTATATTATCTATCATCCAAATATATATGATCAAATCATGTATGATCCTAAATAAATCATAAGTCATCTTAAAACTTTACATCTATTAAAAAAATGTTAAAATTCAAATGATTTTCATCATCTATCTTAATGTTAAAAGGATACTGTTTTTTTCACATACAAATAATGTGGTTAAAAAATATTTCAACATATCCCCTCCAAGAAAAATAAAATAAAAAATAAAAATTAATATAAATTTGGATTGATTAATTATTTGTTATTATTATAAAATAATATATTATTCTTAATTTAAAATATAAACTTTTCTTTATTTTTTATTTCCTCTTAACAATCTTTCAAATATTTTCGTCAAATATATAAAATAATAAAATATTATTACATTATCTAATGCCTAAATATATACGGTCAAATCATATAAGATTATAAATAAATATTAATCTATTTTTAATTTTAAATCTATTAAAAATAATTAATTTCTTAAATAATTTCCATCATCTGCATCAATGTTAAAAGCATAATTTTTTATACAAATGAAAGGGTTAAAATATATTTCAACATCCTCACTTTCAAGTAATTTTCATGTTTTTGAAACAAAATTTATTCATAAAATATACTTTTATATCCTCCCTTAATAGTGAAGTAATAAATTTCTTAAAAATAGTCTTAAAAATAATTTTGAAAAAAGAGTAAGAAAACAATAAAATTTATGTTTTAAGTGAAGATTTTTTAATTTTACTTTTTTATAATTTCTTTCTAAATAATTCTTAAAATATTTTGATTTAATAATATATATATATATTTGGATGATAGATAATATAATATTTTTTTATTTTCTTTATTTGATTAAACTATTTGGATTATCTAGCAGAAAATTAAAAAAAAATAAGATTATAACTTTAAATTATGAATATTATATATTATTTTAAAATAATAATAATAAATAAATAATACCTTAATGTTGTATTAATTTATTATTTTATCTTTTATTAAAAATATTAAATTTAAATATATTTATTTAAAATATAAAACTTACTATTTTATTATCTTTCTTTAAAATTATTTTTAAGAAATTTATTACTTCATTATCAAGAGAGGATATAAAAACATGACATTTTATGAATTAAAAATATTGCAAAGACATGAAAATTACTTGAAATGAGGATGTTGAAACATATTTTAACCACTTGATTTGTATAAAAAAAATTATCATTTTAGCATTGATGTTGATAATGAAAATCATTTAAAATATTAATAATTTTTAATATATGTAAAAGTTTTAATATAGCTTATTATTATTCATTTAGGATCATATATAATTTGATCATATTTGGATGATAGATAATATAATATTTTTTTCATTTATATATTTCATTAAACTATTCAAAGGATAGTTTAGAAGAAAGTTAAAAAAGAAAAATTTATAATTTTAAATTAAGAATATTATAAATTATTTTACAATAATAATAAATAATTATTACGCTAAAGTTGTATTAATTTATGTATTTTTATCCTTGATTTAAAAATATTATATTAAAATATCTTTATTTAAAACATAAGATTTATTGTTTTCTTACTCTTTCTTTAAAATCTTTTTCAAATATTATTTTTGAAAATTTTATTATTTGATTATTGAGAGAGGATATAAAAACATGATATTTTATGAATCAACCATATTGCAAAGACATAAAAATTACTTGAAAGTAGGAATGTTAAAACATATTTTAACCACTTCATTTATATAAAAAAAGTTATCTTTTAGATTTGATTAAAAAATATAAAATTTTAGAATAGTTTATTATTTATGTGGAAGCTTATATGATTTTGATCGTATATATTTATATATAGAAAAAATAATATATTTTATTAATTTTTATATTTGATTAATCTAGTTTAATTATTATTTATCATATAATAAAAAATAAAGAATTTTATAATTTTAAATTAATAATAACACATACTATTTTATAATAATAACAAATAATTAATATATCAAAATTTATATTAATTTTTATGTTTGTGATTATTTACACATATTAAATTAAAATGTGTTTATTTAAAACAAAAAAATTTATCATTTTTTTTTGTCTTTTTTTAAGACCTTCCTTTTAAAAGTATTTTTTTAAAATTCATTACATCATTACTAGGAGAGGATATAAAGACATAACATTGTATCAATGAACACCATTACAAAGATATGAAAATTATTTACTATCTTTTTATAATTTGATTGTATAAATTTAAATATTAGATAATATTTTATTATTATATATACTTTATTAAACTATTTTAAGGGTTGTTTAAAAGGTAGTAATGAATAAATAAAATATTGTAATTTTAAATTTATAATATTATATTTTAATATAATAATAATAAATAATTAATATATCTAAATTTATATTAATTTTTTATTTTTGTTTTTATTTACAAATATTAAATTAAATTTAATTTATTTAAAAAATATATTTTAGTTTTTCCTCTTTTGTAAGGCCTTCCTTTAAAATCTATTTATGAGAAATTTATTACTTCATTATTAAGAGATGATGTAAAAAAAAAACAGAATATTTTCTTGATCAACTTTGTTGCAAAAGCATCAAAATTACTTGAAAATGAGAATGTTGAAACATATGTTAACCACATCATTTGGAAAAAAAAAATTCTCATTTTATTATTGGTGTAAAATGGAAATCATTTAAAAAATTAATATTTTTTTATTGATGATGAATGTAAGAATACTTTATGATTTATTTACTATTTTATATGATTTGATCGTATACATTTAAGTAATAGATAATATAATATATTTTATTCTTGTATATATTTAATTAAACTATTTTACAGATTGTTTGGAAGGAAATAAAAAGTAAAAAAATTAGAATTTAAAATTAAGAAGATTATATATTATAAACACTCAATTATGTCCGAGGCCCCCAATCATTAAAATTAACCAAAAGTTAAGTTAATTAAAAATTTGAAAAGATGTAAAGCGATTAGAAAAACAGAAAAAACAAAAAAGAAAATAAAAAATAAAAAAAAAAATAAAAAATAAAAAAAATAATAAAAATAAAAGGGAAATTAAAGAATAAGTACAAATGATAAATAAATAGAAAATAAAAATAAAAATAAAAAACGAAAAAGGTAAATAAAATGAAAATTGAAAAAAAGAAAAAAGCTAAAGAATCAAAATAGGGAACAAAATTTTGAAATCAAAGGGGTTGGTTTTTGGCTCTTAGAAAGGTGTGGCTTTTGGCCCTTTGAAAGGACTTGGCCTTTGCTAAGAGAGAGGAGGCTGGCTTTTGGCTCTTTGAAAGAGCTTCACCCTTGCCAAGAAGGGATGTGGCTATATATACCTACAAACAAGAAAAGAAAAGGGCTTTTTCTCATTTTTTGGAAATTCTTGGGAGGAGGAGAACTTGGAGTCTTAGAAGAGGGATTTTCAGAACCTTTGAAGAGGGATTTTCAGAACCTTTGAAGAGGGATTTTCAGAACCTTTGAAGAGGGATTTTCAGAACCTTTGAAGCGAGGACCTAAGAGACTCTCTGATATTCAATTCAGCCCTTGGCCTCCATAGAATCAGCTCTTCATCACCTTCCAATGGAGGTTAGGTCCGAATTTTATCCATCTTAAGTTTCTTGCTTCTTCTCGGATTTCCAAGTTCATTTTCGTGTCTGTTTTCGTTTTAATTTTTAATCGGTCAAATGATCTCCGATTTTGGTGCTTTTTGTTGCGTTTTCTTCTTCTTTCCCTCTAGTTTCTGGAATGATATTATTTGTCCAATTTGGATCTGAAATTAAATCTTTATCACTTGATTACCGAAGCATGTTCATCCTGGTGCGCGAATTGACCTAGCTTGTTTGATTTGTGCATATCTTGCTCATTTCTGATTGGATTGATGTAAAACTTGTTTTGTTTGATTCCTATGATCCATATATTTCAATTGATCGGTTTTTATTTTTCAGATCTACCAAAAATATTTTCTAAAAATTCTGAGATTTGAATTCAAATTTTGGCGCCAAAAACTTGTGTGTTTTTGAGGTTCATTTTCGTGTCTGTTTTTCGTTTTTGTTTTTAATCGGTCAAATGATCTCCAATTTTGGTGATTTTTGTTGGGTGTTCTTCGTCTTTCTCTCTAGTTTCTGGAATGATATTATTTGTCCAATTTGGATCTGAAATGAAATCTTTATCACTTGATTACCGAAGCATGTTCATCCTGGTGCGCGAATTGACCTAGCTTGTTTGATTTGTGCATATCTTGCTCATTTCTGATTGGATTGATGTCAAACTTGTTTTGTTTGATTTCTATGATCCATATATTTCAATTGATCGGTTTTTATTTTTCAGATCTACCAAAAATATTTTCTAAAAATTCTGAGATTTGAATTCAAATTTTGGCGCCAAAATCTTTTGTGTCTTTGAAGTTCTTTTGTAGATCTTGTTCTTTTAACCTTGTTTAGGTGTTATTTTTCATGTGTTGATCCTTCTATATGTATTTCTTTCTAATTTTTTTGTGTTTGTATGTCCTCCTTTGAAAAAAAACTCCTAAGAATGCATGACCATGTGCATGCATCCTATATGCCAAGTCTAGCTTAAGTGATGCACGATTAAGTCATTAAGCCTAAAGAGTTAAATGTATGCTTGAATCGAATAAAAAAAAACTTAATTCTTACCTCTGGACCTTATGACCTAAGCTGGATTGGAGACAATTGAACAAGGAACATCAATGGAGGTTAAATCCAACCTTTTATTCCGCTTAATTTTCTTACTTCTTCTCGGATTTTCGAGTTCATATTCGTCTCTGTTTTTTTTTTTAATTTTCCGAAATTCATGCAAACGGGTTCTAACGCGAACGAGTAGCGTTCTCTACCGTCTCGTGTTTTAATTCGTGTGGGATCCAAATATGGCTTACGACAATTTAGGATCTCGCAAGCATGAATTTCTGAAAACCATCACTTTCAATAAATTCCTATTCAAGCGTCTCGTTTTTTTTTATCTAAAATCACCCCCGTATTCTTTTAGAGATCAAGTCTCTTAACAGAACTACGTGCAGTGTCAATTTTCCCATTGCACACCGGGGGAATACGTAGAGCGGATCCAAGTCCTCACGGAGCTATTTTCCATGAACCTATTTATTTTCTATTCTATTTTAAGGGATCAAATAGTCTTCAAAATATCACACACTCAGTTTAGGGGTACCGTTTCTTGGAACGGGCGAGTGAGGTGCCTAATACCTTCCTTACTCGTAACCGACTCCCGAACCTAGATTTTCTTCCTCAAGTTAGGGTTTTTCCAAATGTTTTCCCTTAAAAATAAAATTTGGTGAAAGGCTCCATAATAAAATCTAAATTCTTTCAAAATTTTAGCTTGAGTCCATTCGTCTCGTCGTAATTATGATTATGATGGTGACTCAGGGGGACTTTAGGGAGTCAAGCCCATCTAAATTGAGGTGTGCCATAAGATCCCCTTCTCGTTTGTTTGCACGATCCCTTTCCTTTGTTTACTTGAATGATTTATTTATCTGTTATCTGCCCTGATGTTTGCTTTATAACCCTAGGATAGAATGAACGATAAACCTGCTGTTATATATGTTTGTAGAAGTTCCCCAATTGCGGTATCCCCAAAAGGTTTGTATACCCTTCACACACTACACATGCATGCATAATCATGAGTGGGGCCCCGTACCAGTGTCCGAGCGAAACTTAGGAATAGAAGGTCTAGTGGTGCCACGAGGATGCACGTCCCGGTCGGCTATCACGAAACCCCAGCCTAGAGTCGCGTCCTTTTCGGTGTCCTGTAACCAGTAGCGTTCTCTACGGTTGCAGTCAACACTATGGAATTGGAACTTGGCTCTAGTGACCTTTATGCCCCAGGACTATGACCTACCTTTTGGCGAGATACATAAATTAGACATCCTAGATCCATAGGACAGTAACCTCGGATTAGGACACGTAAAAATTTACACACTTCTATTATAATGTTGATATGAACTGATCCATGCATACATTGCTTGTGTACAATTATTCCAAATAAGGAGCGTAGTGAAAAGAAAAGCAAAAGAATATTAGAAACTAAAAAAGAAGAAAATAAACAGATTTGACAAATGAAATCATAAAAATAAAGAAAATTTAAAAAATAATTTTTTATACTAATAATTTAAACTAGAGACAAATTTTTGCCTAAACCAATTCAAATTAAGATTTTGGAAAATAAACATATACAAACCCAAAAATGCTTTTATGTTTGAAAGGAAATTTAGGGAAATTTTAGCAAAACCAAAATGTTTTTTTAAAGAAAAAACAAAAAAATATACTAAAACTACTAAAAATCCAAAAAGAAAGCCAAAATAAATAAAGAAACAAATCATTCAAAATGATCAACTTTCAAACCTCTAATTATTTGTGCATCCAACATTGCATTCATCATTTGTTAAATAAGTTTATCATCAATTTTGAAAATTATCCCACCTCTCTCATTTTAAAATTCACTAAAGCATTAACGTTTTTATCATTCATTGATTTTGGCATTCACATTGTTTCTCAAAAATTAATTTTTAATTTAAGAAAGATTAAAAATTGAAGAGCAAACAACTTTCTCAAAGCATCTTATAGAACCCGTTCCAAATTAAGAATCATGGATGAGTTGGAGAGACAAAACGAGGAACTTGAAAATGAGGTCAAATCTTTAAAGAAATCGGATGGTCAAGGTGATGGAGGCCATCCAATCATCCAAACAAAAAGAGGCAAGGGAATCTACTCAGGAAGAACCAAACAAACGTCACATCCTCCTCCGGGTTCACTCCACAAAACCTTTCAAAGATTAACCATGCCTCCACCAAGAAGGGTTTATTATGGGTTTCCTCACCACCATACACATACACTACCCCAAACACAAGCTCAAACACAAACCCAAACACATAACCTACCGCCAAACACCACTCCACAAGTACCAAACTTGTTGGGAACGAATCCTATGTTCACCCAAGGGCCTCACCTATACATACCATTTTCTCAAGCTCACCATATGTTCAGAGGAACACCCAAGCCATCCTTCAAATGAGGATACTGAAAAGTGGAGAATCCTAGAAGATAGAATCCGGCGATCGAGGAAAGCGCTTATGAAGCCAAAAATGCAACCGATGTGCTTGGTTCCAGGCGGGTCATCCCTCTCAAAATTTAAGGTTCCTTGAATTCGAGAAATATCAAGGAACCAACTGTCCAAAGAAACACCCGACTATGTACCGCAGAAGATGTCTCGCATGTACCCTCCGATGAGAAGCCGCTCATCCCATTTCTTTTCAAGACACAACAGGGGCAACCGCAAATTGGTACACTCAACCGAGCGGACACGCATCCCGGTTCATGGACCTTGCCGAGGCTTTCATGAAGTAGTATCGCACATACGGAGATGGCCCCCGACCCGACCTCTCACTCTCCAAATATGGCCAAGAAAGAAGAAGAAACCTTCAAGCGATACGCTCAAAGATGGAGGAGTTAGCCGGCTTTCCGAGGTACAACTCTTTTATTCGAAAAGAGATGGTGTGTTAAATGGACACACTCCAAAATCCTTTCTATGACAAGATGATCGGGAATGTGACTTCTAGCTTCGCCGATGTTGTCGCTCATTGGAGAAAGGATTGAAGGTGGTACGCGCTCGTGGAAAGATCGTACAAGGTTCGCAGCGTAGTTAACACTTCCAGTGGATGCTGGAAGAAAAAGGCAAGTGAAACCTACACGCTAAGCCTGGTCAAGGCCAATACATTCCTCAAATGGTGCAAGTATGGTCAAAATGGCTTTCAACCACCACCATATACACCATACACACCTTACTTACCATATCCGTACATTGGCGACTACATACCAAACACCATACCCTCCTACTTACAACCATCCGACAAGTTCGACCTCGACACCATATAACGGCATACCTAAGCCATGAGCCAAAATGCCAACCAAAGCGAGAAAAGGAGAGGAAGCCCGTCCAATTTGACCCTATCCCACCTCTTACAACGCTACTACCTCCCGGCTGATCCAAAACTCGCCGGTTGCGCCCATCCTCTACAAACCTCAAGAGCCACCATATCCTAAATGGTACGATGCTAACGCCGATGCGATTACCATGCGGGTTCATCGCCATTCTATGGCGAGGATCGCCTAGCTTTGAAACGAAAGGTACAAAGCCTAATCGATGCGAAATGGCTACTGGATTTCGGGAGGCTTGCTCCTATCTGAAAACAATCGTTGCCAAATCACGAGAGCCCATCGACCAGCTGAAAAGATGGGAGAAGCACGACAAGTTGCATTGTACAAATCAAGCTATTGAGGATACTCATCCAAAATTGTCGTACTTTTCAAAATCAATCTTTTGTAAACAAATTTCAATGAATAATACAAAAGTTACATTTTCATGTTTCTTGAGCACGTGCTTTACATTTTGACTTTACTTTTAAAATTTATCACCCTTTTCATCACTCAACCTATTTCTTATTCCTACACCAAAAATAATAAATACCAATTGAGGATGCCGCTATCTTGTAATAAGTAATCTTGAACGTCGAATTAATCAAGCTAAAAGAGAAAAACCCAATGAGGAAGCAGAATAAACAACCGGGGATTCTACATCGCCACTCAAAGTAAAATTATCCTGCTGGAACCAAGTTTAAATCCAGGCAAAATTAAGGATCCAAGGAAAGATTCACTGAATTTGAAGCCTTAAATAATCCAGGAAAAATCAAGGTCAAAACATAAAATTCAAGAAGAAAAATAATCCAGGCAAAAGTAGGGTTAAAGTCCAAAATAATGATCGACAAATTCATGATCAGAAAAGGTCTTGCTGGGTTCCAAAAGCAATTCAGGCAAAAATCAGGATCATATAAAAGCTCGCTAGGTCAACAATCAAAAACGACCCAGGCAAAAGTTAGGGCACAATTAAACAGAAGCCCGCTAGGTTTAAACCCTCAAAGGGAGGCCTAGGCAAAAGTTGGGCACAATTAAACGAAGCCGCTTAGGTCGAAACCTCAGGGCGTCCTAGGCAAAAAGTTAGGGCACAATCAAACGAAGGCCGCTAGGTCAACAATAAAAGACGACCTAGGCAAGAGTTAGGGCATAATCAAACGAAGCCCGCTAGGTCAACCATCAAAGAAGACCTAGGCAAAAGTTAGGGCACAATCAAGCGATAGGCCCGCTTAGGGCGAAACCCTCAAAGGGGACGGCCTAGGAAAAGCTGTGGCACAATCCAAGCGAGAAGCCCGCTAGGTCGACAACCCTCAAAACGGCCTAGGCAAAAGTTAGGGCACAATTGAGTAAAAAAGCCCGCTAGGTCGACAATCCTCAAGAACGACCTAGGTAAAAGTTGGGCACAATCAAGAGCCCACTAGGTCGAAACCCGTAAAAAAGGGCAACCTAGGCAAAAGTTAGGGCAATACAAAGACTGGCAACAGTTGAAAACTCAAAAGGACAACTTGGCAAAAATTAAAAGGTCAAACTAGGAATTCCAAGACAACATGATATTCTCGCGACTTTTTCATATCTTCTTAAAACTAGGGCAAAATTTTGCCATTTCTCAAAAAGTTTAGCTAATTTGACAATCAAGATTATGAAAAGCGAGATTGGCATTTTTCATCAAAAGGTGCCATTAGGCAATCGAACCACCCTTTCATCATCCTTTCCTTTCAAGTACACCACCTTAAAACATATAACCTCAAAATTCCCTATCTCCTTCTTTTGACCATCCAACATCACTTTGCACACCTCAAAACGCACGTGCCACAAGGAAACATGAAAAAAATGTAAAAGAATTAAAGGGATTAATTTTGAAAAGTCATGACAAGTCGGATGAATCCTCGGCAGATTTGCAACCTTGATTGTTTCCCAGGGATTCATCTTCTTACCAACCAGGATGCCACCAAAGAAGGAGTGTGTCTTACTCAATAATATTGACCACCTTGGGATTTCAAAAATCTCCAGAAAAGAAGATTTCAAAATTGACCAATAAACCAAAAGATTGAGTCGATCCATTCGTCTTGATTCTTGATCCCTTTCACACCAACTATGAGGTTGTCGAGGGAAGGAGCGTCGGAAAAAAACAAAAAAATCAAAGAAAAAACAAAAATTTTACCATTTCATGGTTTTGCATTCAATAGCATATGTCTAATCAAATAATTATTTCAAGCATCAAAATAAGAACCCCACATCATTTACAGATTATTCAAGCATCATTAACACCCCGCATTCTTTTCACTCATTCAAAGCAAAGACATAAGCATCTTTTTATTCCAAGCATCGAGACGACCCATTTTTCAAAAAGTAATTAAGACCTAGGTAAAATTGCCCAAATGGGTCATAATTAAAACTGAATCAAGTCCAAACTAGGGCAAACGCTTGCCCACAAAAAATTTCAATTTGAGGTCATCCTCGGATTACGGATCAAGTCAAAGCCGGGCAAACATTTTCCAAGAAAGATTTGAATTCAAGAACAAAGTTGGGGACAAGCTTTTGCCTAAATTCCAGTTGAGGCGATCTCAATTCAAAAATTTCATAACAGAGGGAGACATTATGAATAATTCAAATCAAGACAATTGAAAAATTTTGAATCAAGTTCAAACATGGGCAACCACCAAATTTCAAACCGAGGTCATCCTTAAATTTTCAGTCAAGTTCAAACTGGGGCAAACATTTGCCCAAGAAAATCCAAGTTGAGGCAATCCTCAATTCCTCAACTCCAATCAAGTTCAATAGGGCAAAGTTGCCCAGAAAAACTCAAGTCAAGCTCATCTTCAATCTCATCGAGGCTTAAACTGGGGCAAACACTTGCCTAAACTCCCTTCAAATCAAGACATCCATCAATTATCAAGAATCCTCTAAACTGGGGCAAAATGGTTGCTCAAGTATTTTCAAGAAAATAATTATCAAGTATCTATCTTCATTCCACCACAGCGTCAACAAATGTGACCTCCATGATTCCTTTCATCTTAACAGGCTCATTTCTCGTCCCGTCAACAAGCCAGGGCTTTCCTTCGATACCTATCCTAATAGATTCTTGCTTTTTTCCTTTGCCCGTATTAGGAGTCATTCATGCTTTGCCCAGGCCATTCTTTCAAGTTAGTATAGATCACTTTTCTTTTCCTTTCGCTGTCTAGGGCCAGGGCTTGCATCTTCCCATCAACAACAAGATCTTTTTGTTTTTGTCTGTCTTAACAGGCTTTTATCTTTCCTTTTGCCTGTCTAGCAGGCTTATTTTTTTATCAAGGGTCCATCTACATTCATCCCGTCTTAGCAAGATAGTTTTCGTCATTCATTTTACCTATCTTAACAGGCCTCTTTCATTCCCCTTTGCCTCTCTACCAAGCTTGCATCCTCCTGTCAACAACAGGACTTCAAGCATGTTTAATCTTCTGTCACCTGTCAAGCAGGTTTGCATTTATCCTGGCAACAGCAGGATGTCATCATTTGCATCTTCCCAGCAACAGCGGGACTTCATTTGCATTCTCCTGTCAACAACAGGACTTCAAGCATGTCTATTTTTTTGTCACCTGTCAAGCAGGTTTGCATTTATCCTGGCAACAGCAGGATGTCATCATTTGCATCTTCCTACAACAACGGGACTTCATTTGCATTCTCCCGTCAACAACAGGACTTCAAGCATGTCTATTTTTCACAATTGTCCAAAGCGAGGTTTGCATTTATCCCTGGCAACGTGACATGTCATCATTTGCATCTTCCCTAAACAGCACGGACTTCATTTTGCATTCTCTGTCAACAACAGGACTTCAAGCATGTCTATTTTTTGTCACCCGTCAAGCGGTTTGCATTTATCGAAATGCCAGGATGTCATCATTGCATCTTCCGTGAACAACGGGACTTCATTTGCATTCTCCCGTCAACAACGGACTTCAAGATGTCTATTTTTCAC
Source organism: Canavalia ensiformis (assembly GCA_026541065.1). Taxonomy (NCBI): domain Eukaryota; kingdom Viridiplantae; phylum Streptophyta; class Magnoliopsida; order Fabales; family Fabaceae; genus Canavalia; species Canavalia ensiformis. The sequence continues at coordinate 192,073 of JAMKYM010000358.1, read as the reverse complement.
AATCCTTGTTAAGCGGGTTTGCATTTATCCTGGGCAAATGTGAGGATGTCATCAATTGCATCTTCCCGGCAACAACTGGGACTTCATTTGCATTCTCCTGTTAACAAGGACTTCAAGCATGTCTATTTTTCTCGTTGTCACTGTCAAGCGGGTTTGCATTTATCCCGGCAACGAGCGGGATGTCATCATTGCATCTTCCCTTTGAGCATGACGGGACTTCATTTGCATTCTCCTTTCCCAACACAGGACTTCAAGCATGTCTATTTTTAAATGTCACATGTCAAACGGGTTTTGCATTTATCCCGCAACGACGGGATGTCATCAATCGCATCTTCCCGATAACAAAGGGACTTCATTTGCATTCTCCCACAACAATGGACTTCAAGCATGTCTATTTTTCTCACATGTCAAGCGGGTTTGCATTTATCCCGCAAAGTGTTAGGATGTCATCATTTGCATCTTCCCGCAACAACGGACTTCATTTGCATTCTCTTGTCAACAACGGGACTTCAAGCATGTCTATTTTAAATCACTGTCAAGATTTGCATTTATCCCGACAACATGAGGATGTCATCATTGCATCTTCACCTGCAAATGTTAGGACCCCATGTCTATTTTCCCTGTCACAACGGACCTCCAAGCATGTCTATTTTTCCTGTCACCTTTTGTCAAGCGGGTTTGCATTTATCCACATGCAATGAGGATGTCATCATTTGCATCTTCCGACAACACGGGACCTCATGTCTATTTTCTGTCAACAACAAGACATCAAGCATGTTTAATTTCTTGCCTCTTTTCCCCGTAACAACAGACATCAAGCATGTTTAATTTCTTGCGTCTTTTTCCAAACATGTGAGGACCTCATTTGCATTTTCCGGAAAACAATGGGATACCAAGCATGTTTAATTTCTTGCATTTCCTGAACAACCCGGATATCAAGCATGTTTAATTTTTCGCATTTTTCCCTAGATCAATGGAGTCTCCTTTCTACATTCCTTCCGTCACAACAACGGACGCCTCATATTTACTTTCGCATCCCGGCCTATTTAAACTCCCAACATCGCTGATGCTTTTCGCATCCCGCCTATTCGGGCCCAAGAACTTTACTTTTTCGCACCCGTGGCCTATTCAAAGCCCAAGCACATTTACTACGTATCCTAGCCTATTTGCCCCAACACGTTTACTTTTCTGCATCCTGGCCTATTCAGGCCCTCCTCAAGTTTACTTTTCTGCCCCCTGGCCTATTCAGGCACGTTTACTTTTTCGTATCCCGGCCTATTCAGCCCTAGCATCGTTACTTTTGCATAGTGGCCTATTCAGGCCCAAGCGCATTTACTTTCTGCATCCTGGCCTATTTAGGCCCCAGCACGTTTATTTTTCTACACCCTGGCCTATTCAGCCCCTAGCATGTTTACTTTTCTGCACCATGGCCTATTCAGGCCCCAACACTTTTAGTTTTCTACACCCTGGCTTACTCAGGCCCAAACACATTTACTTTCTACATCCTGACCTATTTAGGCCCCAGCACGTTTACTTTTCTGCATCCTGGCCTATTCAGGCCCTAGCACGTTTACTTTTCTACACCGTGGCCTATTCAGGCCCAAGTACATATACTTTTCAGCATCTTGGCCTATTTAGGCCCAGCAAAGACGTTACTTTTTCGCATCCCGGCCTATTTAGGCCTCCTCAAGTTTACTTTTACGACCTTGGCCTATGTTGTCGTGCCTCATCAAGTTTACTTTTCCACATCCTTGGCCTATGTTGTCAGGCCTCCTCAGGTTTACTTTTCTGCTTTTGGGCCTACGATGTCCGGCCTCACCAAGTTCGTTTTTCCACAGCTGGGCCTATGATGTCAGGCCTCCAACTTAGATAGATACCTCGGCCTGTCTTTGTCCAGGGCCACCTTGTACATATCTTACATTTTAGTTCTTGCACGCGCTTTCTGTCTTAAAACGGAGTCGTTTTTCACTCGACCCGTCAGAATGGCCATTTCTTTCTCTTTTCCTGTTTAAGACCATTTTCATTTCATTTTGCTTGTCCTAACAAGCCATCCCATTGAATTCCATGCCAGTCCTAACAGGCATTCATTCATTCCACTTAGCTTAGTTAGGTTATATAGCTAAGCCTCACATATTTAAACCTTATCGATACATGAAGTCGATAAGGTCATTCAATCATCCTTCTCCAGGCATCCATGAGGTTCAATTTCAAGTTCCAAGGCTCCTTCCTCGTTTTTGTCGAACTTCTTTAAGGCCTTACCGGACATAATGTGTTCACATCTTTACTCATTTCCTATTACGATAATTCAGAGAATCATTTCTCACATTATCTCGTAGGAAAATGAGTAAAAGAGGCAAACTCTAAAACACTCAATTATGTCCCAGGCCCCAATCATTAAAAATTAACCAAAAGTTAAGTTAATTAAAAATTTGAAAAGATGTAAGAAAACGAGAAAAGCAGAAAAAACGAAGCGAAAATACGAAAACGAGAAAAGCAAAAAAATAAAAAAATAAAAAAAAAAGGGAAATTAAAGAATAAGTAAAAATGATAAATAAATAGAAAAAAATAAAAATAAAAAACGAAAAAGGTAAATAAAATGAAAATTGAAAAAAAGAAAAAAGCTAAAGAATCAAAATAGGGAACAAAATTTTGAAATCAAAGGGGTTGGCTTTTGGCTCTTAGAAAGGTGTGGCTTTTGGCTCTTAGAAAGGTGTGGCTTTTGGCCCTTTGAAAGGACTTGGCCCTTGCTAAGAGAGAGGAGGCTGGCTTTTGGCTCTTTGAAAGAGCTTCACCCTTGCCAAGAAGGGATGTGGCTATATATACCTACAAACAAGAAAAGAAAAGGGTTTTTTCTCATTTTTTGGAAATTCTTGGGAGGAGGAGAACTTGGAGTCTTAGAAGAGGGATTTTCAGAACCTTTGAAGGGAGGACCTAAGAGACTCTCTGATATTCAATTCAGCCCTTGGCCTCCATAGAATCAGCTCTTCATCACCTTCCAATGGAGGTTAGGTCCGAATTTTATCCATCTTAAGTTTCTTGCTTCTTCTCGGATTTCCGAGTTCCTTTTCGTGTCTGTTTTCGTTTTAATATTTAATCGGTCAAATGATCTCCGATTTTGGTGATTTTTGTTGCGTTTTCTTATTCTTTCTCTCTAGTTTCTGGAATGATATTATTTGTCCAATTTGGATCTGAAATGAAATCTTTATCACTTGATTACCGAAGCATGTTCATCCTGGTGCGCGAATTGACCTAGCTTGTTTGATTTGTGCATATCTTGCTCATTTCTGATTGGATTGATGTCAAACTTGTTTTGTTTGATTCCTATGATCCATATATTTCAATTTATCAGTTTTTATTTTTCAGATCTACCAAAAATATTTTCTAAAAATTCTGAGATTTGAATTCAAATTTTGGCGCCAAAAACTTGTGTGTTCTTGAGGTTCATTTTCGTGTCTGTTTTGCGTTTTTGTTTTTAATCGGTCAAATGATCTCCAATTTTGGTGATTTTTGTTGTGTTTTCTTCGTATTTCTCTCTAGTTTCTGGAATGATATTATTTGTCCAATTTGGATCTGAAATGAAATCTTTATCACTTGATTACCAAAGCATGTTCATCTTGGTGCGCGAATTGACCTAGCTTGTTTGATTTGTGCATATCTTGCTCATTTCTGATTGGATTGATGTCAAACTTGTTTTGTTTGATTTCAATGATTCATATATTTCAATTGATCGGTTTTTAATTTTCAGATCTACCAAAAATATTTTCTAAAAATTCTGAGATTTGAATTCAAATTTTGGCGCCAAAAACTTGTGTGTTCTTGAGGTTCATTTTCGTGTCTGTTTTTCGTTTTTGTTTTTAATCGGTCAAATGATCTCCGATTTTGGTGATTTTTGTTTCTTTTTCTTCGTCTTTCTCTCTAGTTTCTGGAATGATATTATTTGTCCAATTTGGATCTGAAATTAAATTTGTATCACTTGATTACCGAAGCATGTTCATCCTGGTGCGCGAATTGACCTAACTTGTTTGATTTGTGCATATCTTGCTCATTTCTGATTGGATTGATGTCAAACTTGTTTTGTTTGATTTCTATGATCCATATATTTCAATTGATTGGTTTTTATTTTTCAGATCTACCAAAAATATTTTCTAAAAATTCTAAGATTTGAATTTAAATTTTGGCGCCAAAAACTTGTGTGTTCTTGAGGTTCATTTTCGTGTCTGTTTTTCGTTTTTGTTTTTTAATTGGTCAAATGATCTCCAATTTTGATGATTTTTGTTGCGTTTTCTTTGTCTTTCTCTCTAGTTTCTGGAATGATATTATTTGTCCAATTCAGATCTAAAATGAAATTTTTCTTGAATTGAATAAAAAAAAACTTAATTCTTACCTCTGGACCTTATGACCTAAGCTGGATTGGAGACAATTGAACAAGAAACATCAATGGAGGTTAAATCCAACCTTTTATTCCGCTTAATTTTCTTACTTCTTCTCGGATTTTCGAGTTCATATTAAATCTCGTTTTTTTTAATTTTCCGAAATTCATGCAAACGGGTTCTAACGCGAACGAGTAGCGTTCTCTACCGTCTCGTGTTTTAATTCGTGTGGGATCCAAATACGGCTTACGACAATTTAGGATCTCGCAAGCATGAATTTCTGAAAACCATCACTTTCAATAAATTCCTATTCAAGCGTCTGTTTTTTTTATCTAAAATCACCCTGTATTCTTTTAGAGATCAAGTCTCTTAACCAGAACTACGTAGCCTTGGGTTTCCCATTGCACCGGGGAATACGTAGGAGCAGGATCAAGTCCTGTCAGGCTATTTTCCATGAACCTATTTATTTTCTATTCTATTTTAAGGGATCAAATAGTCTTCAAAATATCACACACTCAGTTTAGGGGTACCGTTTCTTGGAACGGGTGAGTGGGGTGCCTAATACCTTCCTGACTCGTAACCGACTCCCGAACCTAGATTTTCTTCCTCAAGTTAGGGTTTTTCCAAATGTTTTCCCTTAAAAATAAAATTTGGTGGCGGCTCCACAATAAAATCTAAATTCTTTCAAAATTTAGCGAGTCAAATCGTCCAAATCGTAAATTACGGTTATGACATATATTATTTTATTTTAATAAAAAATAATTTTTATATCAAAATTTATATTAATTTATTATTTTTATTTTATTTAAAAATTTTAAATTAAACTATATTTTTTAAAACAAAACAAATTATTGTGTTTTTCTTCTCTTTTTTATAACCTTCCTTTTCAAATTAATTTTTAGAAGTTCATTTCTTCATTATTAAGAGGATATTAAAACATAATATTGTATAAATCAACAACATTACAAAGATATAGAAGTTGTTTTGAGTTGCAAATGTTGAAAAAATTTAACAAATAAAAAATAAATTTTGTTTTCAGTTCTCAATTTTAGTTTTTAAAATTGTTTTAAAAACAAATCAAATCACTTTATTATAAATTCATAAAAAATATATAAATAAAAATATTATTTAAAAATTTAATCATATTAAAATAACATAAATTTAAGATTTTAAAAAATAATAAATTAAATATTATTATTATTATGACAAAAATAAATAGTGATAATATAGCACTGAGAATAATAATAATGCTTACGAGATAATAGTGGTGGTGTGATAGTTATAATACAAAAAATATTATATAATTATATAAATTTATATTTTATATATTATTTGAATGTTATTATTTAAGATAAATAATTTTATATGTTATTATTATAATATTTTTATATTATTCAATATTTATTTTATATATAAATAATATATATTGTAAATAGTTATATAATATAAAAATAAATTATAATATTATAAATTTAACATAATTTATATATCAAATAACATTATTTTTTTTAATATATAAAAATTAACCAAAAATTAAATTATTTTAAAATAATAAAAAATAAATTATTATTATTTGATATATTTATAATATTACAATATTTTTATATTATGTAACTATTTATAATATATATTATTTAGATGTAAAATAAATATTGAATAATATAAAAATATTGTAATAAACATATAAAATTATTTATCTTAAATAATAATAATAATAATCAAATAATATATAAAATATAAATTTATATAATTATATAATATATTTTATATTATAACCATCACAATACTATCATTATCTTGTAAACATTATTATCATTCTTCCAGCAATCACTATCACCATTCCTATCATAATAATAATAATATTTAATTTATTATTTTTTAAAATTTTAAATTTGTGTTATTTTAATACAATTTAATTTTAAATTAATATTTTTATTTATATATTTTTTATGAATTTATAATAAACTTATATAATAGAGTGATTTGATTTGCTTTTACAACTATTTTTAAAAAAACTAAAAATTAAAATTGAAAATTGAAAACAAAATTTATTTTTTAGTTGTTGAAATTTTTCAACATTTGCAAGTCAAACAATATTATGTTTTTATATCCTCTCTTAATAATGAAGAAACGAACTTCTTGAAAACAATTTTAAAAGGAAGGTCTTAAAAAGAGAGGAAAAACACAATAATTTTTTTGTTTAAAAAATATAATTTAATTTAAAATTTTTAAGTAAAAGAAAATAATAAATTAATATAAATTTTGATATAAAATTAATTTGTTATTAAAATAAAATAATATATAATATTGTAAACACCGAATTATGTCCAAGGATTCAAAACCCAAAATAAATTATTTTGATTTTAGCCAAAAGGTGATTTGGTCTAAAATAGTTCAAAAAATCAAAATAAAAGTAATGGAAAAAATAAAACAAAATAAATAAATAAATAAAAACATAAAAAAAAAAGAATCATGAAAATGAAGAATAGAAAAGGAAAAAAGGAGAGAACCCACTATTTTTTTTTTAAAAGATGTATATAAGGGGAGAGAGGCACTTTGAGAAGGGGATGGAGAATTTTCTAAGGGGTGGTGCCTAAGATACTCTTTGCTTCCATATCCCATTCAGCATCTCCTTGGCCTCCATTGAACCAGTTTTTTCATCACCTTCCAAGGTGCTATCAAGTGGCATTCAGAGCACAACAATGGATGTTAGATCCAACTTTTATTCCGCTTAATTTTCTTACTTCTTCTCGGATTTTCGAGTTCATCTTCATCTCTATTTTTCATTTTCATTTTGATCCGGTCAAATGATCTCCGACTTTTGGTGATTTTTGTTGTGTTCTCTCCATATTTCTCTCTAGTTTCTAGAATAATATTATTTGTCTAATTTGGATCTAAAATGAAATTTATATCGCCTGATTACTGAAGCATGTTCATCCTTGTGCGCAAATGAACCTAGCTTGTTGATTTGTGCATAACTTGCTCATTTCTGGTTTGATTTTTGTCAAACTTATTTTGTTTGATTCATATGATTCATATCTTTCAATTGATTTGTAATAATTTTTCAGTTCCACCAAAAAATATTTTCAAAATTCTGAGATTTGAATTCAAATTTTGGCACCAAAATCTCTTGTGTTCTTGAGCTTCATCTTCGTCTCTATTTTTCATTTTCATTTTTTATTGGTCAAATAATCTCCAATTTTGGTGATTTTTGTTGTGTTCTCTTTATATTTCTCTCTAGTTTCTAGAATGATATTATTTTTCTAATTTGGATCTAAAATGAAATTTCTATCGCCGGATTACTGAAGCATGTTAATCCCCTAGTGCGCAAATGAACCTAGCTTGTTTGATTTGTGCATAACTTGCTCATTTTTGGTCTGATTTTTGTCAAACTTGTTTTTTTATTCCTATGATCCATATCTTTCAATTGGTATATTTTAATTTTTCAGATCTAACAAAAAATTTCTTCGAAAAAATTCTGAGATTTGAATTTAAATTTTGGTTCCAAAATCTCTTGTGTTCTTGAAGTTCTTGTATAGATTGTTCTTTTAACCTTGTTTAGGTATTATTTTTCATGCGTTGATCATTCTTTATGTATTTCTTCCTGATTTGTTTATATTTTTATGCCCTCCTTTGAAAAAAATTCCTAAGAGTGCTTGACCATGTGCATGCGTCCTATATGCTAAGTCTAGCTTAAGTCATGCATGATTAAGTCATTGAGCCTAAAGAGTTAAGTGTATGCTTGAATCAAATTAGAAAAAAGAAAGCACTTAATTCTTATCTCAGGACCTTATGACCTAAGCTAGATTGGAGACAATTGAACAAGGAACATCAATGGAGGTTAGATCCAGCTTTTATTTCACTTAATTTTCTTACTTCTTCTCGGATTTTCGAGTTCATCTTTATCTCTGTTTCCATTTCAAGCATCTGTTTCATTTTCGTATTTTTGTCTAAACGGGTCTTAATACGAACATGCATCCTTCTCTGTTGTTCTATATTCTGATTCGTGCAGGTTCATACACGGCTTACGACGATTTGAACTTTGAGTAGACGCTTTTCCAACAAACCTCTATTTTCATTTCAAACATCTGTTTCCTTTTGGAAATTTCGTCTAAACGAGTCTTAATACGAACAAGCAGCCTTCTTTGTTGTTCCGTATTCTGATTCGTGCAGGTTTATACACAGCTTACTACGATTTGAACCTTACGCAGACACTTCTCCGACAAACCTCTGTTTTCATTTCAAACATCTGTTTCCATTTAGGAATTTCGTCTAAACGGGTCTTAATACAAACAAGCAGCCTTCTCTCCTATTCTGTATTCTGATTCGTGCGGGTTCATACACGGCTTACTACGGTTTTAACTTTGCTCAGACACTTTTCTGATAAACCTCTGTTTTCATTTCAAACATTTGTTTCGTTTTAGGAATTTCGTCTAAACGGGTCTTAATACGAACGTATTAATTCTCTTCTCGTCGTTCGGTTCATACCAAGAATTTTGACGATAGTTTGAACTTTTGTGACGCTTTTCCAGCAAACCTCTGTTTTTATTTCAAAACTTCAACTTTCCCCTTAGGAATTTCGTCTAAACGGGTCATAATACGAACAGACAGTCTTCTCTGCTATTCCATATTCTAATTCATGCAAGTTCATACGCGGCTTACGACGGTTTGAGCTTTGTGCAGACGTTTTTCTGAATAAAACTTTTGCTTTCATTCCAAATATAGCTTGAAGAAAATCTCTAGTTTTCCAAACAGAACCAGAACTACGTAGCCTTGAATTTCCCATTGCACCAGGGAATACGTAGGAGCAGGATCAAGTCCTGTCAGGCTATTTTCATACAAACCTATTTATTTTTATTCTATTAAGGGATCAGACATTTTTCAAATAAATCACACACTCAGTTTAAGGGTCCTGTTCTTTCGAACGGGCGATTAGGGTGCCTAACACCTTCCCTATTCGTAACCGACTCCCGAACCTAGAGTTTCATCCTCAAGTTAGGGTTTTTTCCAAATATTTTCCCTTAAAATAAAATTTGGTGATGGCTCAACAATCCATAAAAATTATTTTTAAAATTTTAGCGAGTTCGTTGTCTCGTTGTAATTACGATTGCGATCATATTCCTAATTTTAAATTATAATTTTTTTATTTTTTATTTCCTTATAAACAATCTTTAAAATAATGTAATCAAATATATACAAAAATAAAATATATTATATTATCTATTACCTAAATGTATACGATCAAATCATATAAGATACTAAATAAATCATAAGGTACTCTAAAATTTGATATTTATTAAAAAAATATTAATTTTTTAAATGGTTTCCATTATCTACACCAATGCTAAAATGAGATTTTTTTCCAAATGATGTGGTTAACATATGTTTCAACATTCCCATTTTCAAGTAATTTTCATGCTTTTGCAACAAAGTTGATCAATAAAATGTTGTGTTTTTTTACATCATCTCTTAATAATGTAGTAATAAATTTCTCAAATACATTTCAAAGGAAGGCCTTATAAAAAAGGAAAAATAACTATAATATATTTTTTAAACAAATTAAGGTTAATTTAATATTTGTAAATAAAATATAAAAATAAAAAATTAATATAAATTTTGATATATTAATTATATTATTATTAAATTAAAAAATATAATATTATAAATTTAAAATTGTATTATTTTATTTATTTATTTATTACCTTTTAAACAATCCTTAAAATATTTTAATAAAATATTATCTAATACTTAAATATATACAATCAAATTATAAAAAGATCGTAAATAAATTATAAACTATTTTTAAACTTTATATCTATCAAAAAATTAACTTTTTAAATTATTTTCATCATCTATATCATTGCTAAAGGATACTATGTATTTTGTTTTTTGATACAAATATTATTGTTAAAAAATATTTCAACATCTTCACCTCCAAACAATTAATGTCTTAGTAAAATTATTGATTCATACATTGTTATATTTTTATATCCTCTCTTTAATAATGAAGTAATGAATTTCTTGTAAATAGTTATAAAAGGATGATCTTAAAAAAAGAGGAAAAATTAAAATATATTTTGTTTGAAATAAACATAAGTTAATTTAATATTTTTAAATAAAATAAAAAATAATAAATTAATATAAAATTTGATATATTTATTATTTATTATTATTATGTTATAATATATAATATTCTTAATTTTAAATTATAAATTTTTTTTATTTTTAGTTCCTTATAAACAAATTTTAAAATAGTTTAATAAAATATATAAAAGAATAAAATATTATTATATTATCTATTATCTAAATATATACAATCAACTTATTTAAGATTCTAAATAAATCGTAAACTATTTCAAATTTTAAATCTTTTAAAAAAATATTAATTTTTTAAATAACTTTTACCATTTATATCAATCCTGTAAGGATACTTGTGTTTTTTTGGATACAAATGATGTTTTTAAAAAATATTTCAACATTTTTACCTTTAAGCAAATTTCATGTCATTGTAATATTGTAAATTCGAACAATGTTATATTTTTATATTCTTTTTTAATAATGAAGTAATAAAATTTTCAAATAAAGTTTTAAAAGGAAGGTCTTAAAATAAAGAGAAAAAACATTAAAATATATTTTGTTTTAAATAAATATGTTAATTTAATATTTGTAAATAAAGCCCAAAAATTATAAGTTACTATAAATTTTGATATAATTAATTATTTATTATTATTATTATATTATAATATATAATGTTCTTAATTTAAAATTATAAATTTTTCTTTATTTTTTATTTCCTTCTAAACAATCTTTAAAATAGTTTAATTAAATATATAAAATAATAAAATATATTATTTTATCAGTTATCTAAATATATATGATCAAATCATATATGATCCTAAATAAATAATTTCTTCTAAAATTTTAAATCTATTAAAAAAATATTAATCTTTTAAAGGATTTTAATTATCTACATTAATGCTAAAAGGATAATTCTTTTTATATAAATGAAATGTTTAAAATATGTTTCAACATCCTCACTTTCAAGTAGTTTTCATGTCTTTGCAATATATTTGATTCATAAAATGTCATGTCTTTATATCCTCACTTGTAACGTTGTTGATTCACACAATGTTATGTTTTTATATGATCTATTAATATGAAGCAATGAATTCTTCAAAAATAAATTTAAAGGAAAGGTCTTAAAAGGGAGCAAAAATATGATAATTTTTTTTGTTTTAAATAACTATATTTTAATTTAATAGTTGTAATTAAAAGATAAAAATAATAAATTAATATAAATTTTGATATTTTAAAGATTTATTATTATTATAAAATAATATATATTATTCTTAAATTAAAATTATAAGTTTTTTTATTTTCTTATAAATAATCTTTAAAATAGTTTAATCAAATATATAAAATAATAAAATATAATATATTATCTATTATTCTAAATATATACGATCAAATCATATAAGATTATAAATAAATAATAACCTATTCAAAAATTTTACATCTATTAAAAAAATCTTAAATTTTAAATGATTTCCATTATATACATCAAAGTTAAAAGTAAAATTTTCATTATACAAATGATGTGGTTAAAATATGTTTCAATATCCTCACACTCAAATAAATTTTCTATCTTTGTAATATAGTTGATTTATAAAATTTTATGTTTTTACATCCTCGCTTGATAAGGAAGTAATAAATTTCTCAAAAATATAGTTTTCAAAAAGGATTTGAAAGAATTTGAAAGAAAGAGTAAGATAATATTAAATTTTATGTTTTAAATAAATATATTTTAATTTAATATTTTTAACTAAAAGATAAAAATAATAATTTATTATAACTTAAATGTATTAATAATTTATTAATTTAAAATTTTAAAATTTGTTATTTTCTTGTAAATAATCCTTCAAATAGTTTAATCAAATATAATAAAGAAACAAAATATATTATATTAGCTATCACCCAAATATATATGATAAAATTATATAATATCATAAATAAATTATAAACTATCTTAAAAATTTATATTTATTAAAAAATATTAATTTTTTAAAATGATTTTCATCATATATATCAATGCTTTAAAGGATAGTATATTTTTTCTCATAAAAATGATGAGGTTAAAAAATATTTCAACATATTTAGCTTCAAGAAATTTTCATGTCTTTCTAATATTTTTGATTCATTTTAAGTTAATATTTGAAAATAAAAGGCCAAAACAATAAATTAATATAAATTTTGATAAATTAATTATTTTTATTATTATAAAATAATATATAATATTTTTTAACTGAAAAATTTAAAATTTTTCTTTATTTTTTATTTCTATCTAAACAAACTTTAAAATAGTTTCGTTAAATAAATAAAAAATAAAATATATTATATTATCTACTACATAAATATATATGATCCAATCATATAAGATGTTGAATATATAATAAGCTCTTCTAAAATTTTACATCTATTAAAAAATATTAATTTTTAAATTATTTTCATTATCTACATAAATTCTAAAAAAATAATTTTTTTATACAAATTAAATGGTTAAATATGTTGCAACATCCCCATTTTCATGTTATCACAGTATAGTTATTCATAAAGTGTCATGTTTTTATATCCTCTCTTGATAATGAAATAATAAAGTTTTGAAAAATAATCTTAAAATTTTTTTGAAAGAAAGAGTAATAAGACAATAAAATTTATGTTTTAAATTAATATATTTTAATTTAATATTTTTAAATAAAATATAAAAGAAATAAATTAAAAAAACTTCAATGTATTATTTATTTATTATTATTGTAAAATAATATATAATATTCTTAATTTAAAGTTATGAATTTTTGTTTTTTAATTTTATTTTAAATAATTCTTCAAATAATTTAATCAAATATATAAAAGAAAAAATTATATTATCGATCACTTAAATATATATGATCAAATCATATAAGATTCTAAATAAATCATAAACTATCTTAAAACTCTAAATCTATTAAAAAAATATTAATTTTTTAAATGATTTTTATCGTCAATATCAATGCTAAAAGCATAGTAGTGTGTTGATCATTCAAACTGAATTGGGATCCACACACTTCAGTGAGTGGTGCCAAAGCACCGAGAGATATTGATAATATAAAAGCAAACTTCCTTATAGAATGTACAAATGCACTCTTAACAATTGTTTCCAATTCATCATCTGGAGGAGTTGTAAAATACACTATGCCACCCAGAGTTTATGCTTCCAACCTTGAATTTTATCATATAGCTTAAAACTTATCCATGAAAATTTGCTTGATAGGTTTCCTAGTTAATTATTTAAGAAATTGAACAACAACGTCCTTGGAGATTTGGTTTGATCCATGTATGACAATAACATAATTGATTTTAACAATATTTTACGTAGAGAGACAGGGAGTATTCCACAAGATTTCTGAAGTTGAATTTCTCAAATAAAACTCAAATCATAGGACACTCTTATGCTAATGACAGAATTCAATCCATATTCACCTAAATGGCTCATCATTCACAAAGAATCTCAAATCATAATGCAGGTGCATAGATGTAGTGATTATGGAGATATTATTCAAAACTCGCATAGAAAAATAAGGAGATGAAAATCTTAGATCTATCTTGATACCATATATCGGAGGTTCCGATTGGGAGAAGAATCCTAGTATAATATCTTACTAGATTTCTAAGCTTGTTTCAACACATTTCTATGATATAATTCTAATTACTAATAACTAGAAAAGAATTAATGTCAATGACTTCACCTAGATAATTTATAGAGAATTTTGATTACCAGCCTCCTTAAATATTGAGTTCTTAATGTTCTTCTGTGATTTCCGATGCGAGAGCTTCATTTTGTGGATATGAAATTGGAATGGATTCTAGTTAAAGCTAGCTTTGGAGAGCACATAATGGTTGCTCTTCTCCTGGCCAACAATGGAGCAAGTTCTATGCAAAATTAGCTCTAAAGAATGCCAAATTTCCTTCGATTGAAACTTGCAGTTGTTTGTCTGGATGTGCAAGGATCTCCTCTTCCTTTCGCAACAATGGAGTTGTTTTTGGGAGAAGTAGGAGAGCTAGGATAGCAACGAGAACCTCCCCTTTTTCAATCTTTCTTCTATTTATCCCTAAAGCTCCTTAACAAACTAACTAATTCCTGACAAAATTTTTAGACCAATTCTTTTGGTTTCAAGTGTCCTTTTTTTTATTTTTCTTTACTTTATTTTATTTTTATGTATTTATTTATTTATTATTATTTGTTTTTTGAATGATTTTGGACCAAATTATCTTTTGGTTAAATTTTAATTTTGGGCTTTCTATTTTCTTCCTTATTCCTCTTTTTAGTTCTCTTTTCATTATTATTATTCCCTTTTCCAGTTTTTCTCTTTTTTTATTTTTATTTTTTTTTATTTTTTTATTTTAAATCTTAACTTAAGCATTATTTTGATAAATACTATCTTGGACATAATTAAGTGTTTACACACCCAAATATATATGATCAAATATATAAGATCCTAAATAAATCAAAAGTTATTTTAGAAAATATTTCAAGATATTTACCTCCAAATAATTTGTATGTCTTTGTAATATTGTTGATTCATACAATGTTATGTTTTTATATCCTCTGAAAAATGAATTAATGAACTTTTCAAAAATAGTTTTAAAAGGAAGGTTTTAAAAAAAGAGGAAAAATATTAAAATATATTTGGTTTTTAAAAAAGTATAAGTTGATTTAATATGTGTAAATAAAATAAAAAATAATAAATTAATATAAATTTTGATATATGTATTATTTGTTATTAATGTAGAATAATATATAATATTCTTAATTTAAATTATAAATTTTTATTTATTTTTTATTTCCTTCAAAAATATTTAAAATATTTTAATTAAATAGATAAAATAATAAAATATATTATATTATATTATCTATTACCTAAATATATAGAATCAAATCATATAAGTCCTAAATAAATAATAAACTATTCTACCATTTTAGATCTATTAAAAAATCTTAATTTTTCAATTGATTTTCATTATATACATCAATGCTAAAATTATAATTTTCTTTATACAAATAATTTTTTAAAATATATTTCAACATCCTCACATTCAAGTAATTTTCATGTCTTTGCAATATAGTTGATTTATAAAATTTCATATTTTTATATCCTTTCTTGTTAATAAAGAAAAAATTTCTCAAAAATAATTTTAAAAAAAATTAGAAAGAAAGAGTAAGGAAATAGTAAATTTTATGTTTTAAATAAACATATTTTAATTTAATATTTTTAAATAAATCATAAAAATAATAATTTAATATAACTTGAATGTGTTAATTTTTATTATTATTCTAAAATAATATGTAATATTCCTAAATTAAAATTTTAATTTTTTTAATTTTATTTTACATAATCCTTCAAATAGATTAATCAAATACATAAAAGAAAAAAATATATATTATATTATCCATCACCCAAATATATATATGATCAAATCATATAAGATCCTAAATAAATGATAAATTATCTTAAAACATTACATCTATTAAAAAAAGATTAATTTTTTAAATGATTTCCATCATCTATATAAATGCTACAAGGACATTATATTTTTTTAATACAAATGATGTGGTTAAAAATTATTTTAACATATCAACTCCAAATAATTTTGAAGTATTTGTAAGATTTTTGATTTATATAATATTTACATTTTTTAATATTAAAAAATAATGTAGGTTATTCTTAATTTCAAATTAAACTTTTTTATTTTTTATTTCATTCTAAATAATTTTAAAATAGTTTATTCAAATATAGAAAATAATAAAATATATTATATTATCTATTATTTAAATATATATGATCAAATCATACAAGATCCTAAATATATAATAAGCAATTCTTAATTTTACATTAAAGAAATATTAATTTTTAACATCCTCACGTTCAAGTTATTTTTATATCTTTGCAATATAGTTGATTGATAAAATGTCATCTTTTTAAATCCGCTCTTGATAATGAAATAATAAATTTTTCAAAAATAATCTAAAAAATAGATTTTAAAGAAAGAGTAAAAAACTATAAATTTTATGTTTTAAATAAAGATATTTTAATATTATATTTTTAAATGAGTGATAAAAAAAATTAAATTAGTATAACTTTAATGTATTAATTATTTATTATTATTATTATAAAATAATTTATAATATTCTTAATTTAAAATTTAAAATTTTCTTTTTTAATTTTCTTCTAAACAATTCTTCAAATAGTTTAATCAAACATATGAAAGAAAAAACATTATATTATCTATCACCCAAAAATATATGATCAAATTATATAAGATCCTAAATAAATTATAAACTATCTTAAAAATTTATATCTATTAAAAAATATTAATTTTTAAATGATTTCCATCTTCTATATCAATGATAAAAGGATACTATGTTTTTTTTTTCATAAAAATGATATGATTAAGAAATATTTTAACATATTCACCTCAAAGTAATTTCCATGTCTTTGTAACATTGTTGATTCATACAATGTTGTATTTTTATATCATCTCTTAAAAATGAAGTAATGATTTTCTCAAAAAAAAAAAAAAATTTAAAAGGAAGGACTTAGAAAGAGATGAAAAGAATGCTATATTTTTTTTTGTTTTAAATAAATACATTTTAATTTAATATTTTTAAAAAATAAAAAATTAATATGAATTTTGATGTATTAAATATTTTCTATTATTAAAAAATAGTATATATTATTATTAATTTAAAATGGTAAATTTTTTTTATTTTTTATTTCCTTCTAAAAAAATCTTTCAAATATTTTGCAAAAAAGGATAAAATATTATTATATTATATTATCCATTTTCTAAATATACATGATCAAATCATATAAGATTATAAATAAATCATAAGCTATTCTAAATTTTAAATTTCTTAAAAAAATTAATAATTTTTTTAAATGATTTCCATTATCTACATCAATGTTAAAAGCATATTTTTTTTATACAAATGAAATGGTAAAAATTATCTTTCACCATCCTCATTTTCAAGTAATTTTCATGTCTTTGCAATATAATTGATTCTTAAATTTTCATGTTTTTATATCCTCTTTTTATAATGAAATAATAATTTTTTTCTAAAATAATCTTAAAAAATGTTTTAAAAAGAAAAAGTAAGAAAATAATAAATTTTATCCTCTCAATAAATATATTTTAATTTAATTTTTTTAATAAAAGATAAAAAAGAATAAATTAATATAATTTAAACATATTAAATATTTATTATTATTGTAAAATAATATATAATATTCTAAATTTAAAATTTAAAATTTTACCTTTTATAATTTCTTTCTAAATAAGCCTTAAAATATTTTAATCAAATATATATAAAAAACATATTATATTATCTATCACCCAAATATATTTGATTAAATAATATAAGATCTTTAATAAATCATTAGCTGTATTAAAACTTTACATCTATTAAAAAAATATTAATTTTTAAATGATTTCCATCATCTATATCAATTCTAAAAGAATACTACGATGAATTTTGCATACAAATGATGTGATTAAAAAATCTATCAACACATCACCTCCTAGTAATTTCCATATCTTTGTAATATTATTAATTCATACAAATTACAATGCTATCTTTTTATATCCTATCGTAATAATGAAGTAATTAATTTCACAAAAAATACTTTTAAAAGAAAAGTCTTAAAAAGAGAGGGAAAAATAATAAGTTTTTTCGTTTTATATAAATACATTTTAATTTAATATGTATAAATAAAAAACAAAAATAATAAATTAAAATAAATTTGATATATTAATTATTTATTATTGTTATAAAATAATATGTATTACTCTTAAATTAAAATTAAAATTTTTTATTTTCTTCTAAATAATCTTTAAAATAATTTAATCAAATATAAAAAGTAATAAAGTATATTATATTATTTATTAGTTGTTTTCCTTGCCCGAATCCTACTAGTAATGCTAGTCCAATTCCTATTACTAGACCTAGTTCTAGTACTAATCCTAGTGCTGGTCCTACTAATGGTCCTAGTCATAGTACTTATCCTGGTCTTGCCTACTACTAATTATGATCTTAGTACTGATCTAGGTTCTGGTCCTATTGTTGGTCTTGCTCATAGTACTAATCCTAGTTTTTGGTCCTACTGCTTGTCCTGACCCTAATACTAATTCTAGTCCTGGTTGTTGTCCTAGTATTGTTCTTGGTCCTACTAATGGTCCTAATATTGATCATAGTCTTGGTCCTGGTCCTGGTACTGATCTAGGTCCTAGTCGTAGTACGAATCAAGGTCCCAGTCTAGTATTGAACCTAGTCCAAGTACTGATACTGGTCCTAGTCCTAGAACTAATCCTGTTCCTGATCCTACTACTGGTCCTAATACTAGTCGTGTTCTTGATCCTACTACTGGTCCTAGATCTACTATTGGTTCTAGTCCTACTATAGATCCTGGTCTTAGAACTGATCCTAGTGCCAATCCTAATACTAATCTAGGTCCTAGTTCTAGTACTGAACCTGGTCCAAGTACTAATACTAGTCCTAGTCCTAGTACTAATCCTATTCCTGATCCTACTACTGGTCCTAGTATTAATCATATTCCTAATCCTACCATTGGTTCTAAATCTGCTATTGGTTCTAGTCCTACTATTGGTTTCGGCCCTACTACGTTTCCTTGTCTTCTTGCAAATGTTGGTCCTGGTCCTGGTACTTGTATTGATCCTAGTCCTCGTCTTACTACAGGTCCTAGTACTAATCTTGGCCCTAGTCCAACTACTGATCCTGGTGCTTACCCTACTTCTTGTCTGGGTCCTTATCCTAGTATTTATCCTAGTCCAGGTCTTACTACTTATCCTTATCCTAGTCCTAGTCATAGTATTGATCCTGGTCTTGGCCTACGACTGGTCCTGGTCCTAATACTAATCATGGTCTTGGTCCCAATACTAATCCTGGTCTTGATCCTAGTACTAATCCTTGTCTTGGTCCTACTACTAATCCTGGCCTTGGTCCTAGTCTTATCCTAGTTCTGGTGTTGGTCTTACTATTGGTCATGGTCCTAGTTATAATCCTCATCCTGGTCCTACCACTAGTCCTAGTCCTAGTATTGATTGTTGCCCTTGTCTTACTAATGGTCCTAGTTCTAGTGCTTGTGTTGGTCCTAGTCTTGATTCTAGTACTAATCCTGGTCCTTTCATAGTACTGATCCTAATCCTGATCCTAGTCCTGGTCATAGTATTGATCCTGGTCTTGGCCTATGATTGGTCCTGGTCTTAGTACTAGTCCGGTCCTAGTCCTATTACCTGGTTTGTCTTGTAGTATTGGTCCTGGTCCTATTATTAGTGCTGGTCCTTTCATCAATCCTTATTTCTTATCCTACTACTTGTCTTAGTCCTAGTATCAATCCTGGTCCTGGTTGGTGTCCTAATACAGTTCCTTGTCCTTCGTTCTTTGTCTTAGTCCTCATCTTCGTCTTAGTATTGGTCCTGGTCCTACTACTGGTGTTTGCCCCTTTGCTGATCCTGGTTTCTTGTCCTACTACTTGTATTGATCCTAGTATCGATCCTCATCCTAATTGGTGTCTTTGTATAGTTCCTTCTCCTATTCTGATCCTTATCCTAGTAGTGATCCTGGTCCTTGTCCAAGTATTGATCCGGGTCCTGGTCCTAGTAATGATCTAGGTCCCAATCTTAGTACTGAACCTGGTCCTAATATTGATACTGGTCATGGTTCTAATACTGATCCTGTTCCTGATCCTACTACTAGTCTTAGATATACTATTGGTCCTGGTCTTAGTACTAATCCTAGCCCTTGATCTACTACTGGTTCTGGTCCTAGTATTGATACTAGTCTTGATCCTAGTCCTAGTATTGGTCCTAGTTCTAATACTAATCATGTTCCTAGTCCTATTACATGCCCAAGTCCAAATACTAATCCTATTCCTAGTACGGATTTTGGTCCTGGTCATACTATTGATCCTTGTCCAAGTATTGATCCTGGTTCTGGTCCTACTACTAGTCTTGGTCTTAATATTGATCTCGGTCCTGGTCCTAGTCCTACTACTAATCCTGTTCCTAGTACTGATCCTGGTCCTCGTCCTACTATTGGTTCCTGTCTTAGTATTAATACTGGTCTTGGTCCCAGTACTCATCCTTGCCCTAGTACAACTACTAATCCTGGTCCTTGTCCTACTACTGATACTGGTCCTAGTATTGATCTTGTCTGTGGTCCTAGTACTTATCTTGGTCCTGGTAGGCTATTGGTCTTGGTCCTAGTACCTATCCTGGTCCTGGTCCACTTACTGATTCTGGTCTTAATATTGATTGTTTCCCTTCTCCTTCAACTTGTCTTAGTTCTAGCGCCAATCCTGGTCTTGTCCGTTACTAATTCATGGTCCTTTCATTCTACTAATATTGGTCCAAGTATTGATCCTGTTCTTTGTCCTACTACTGGTCCTGGTCCTGGTCTTGGTTCTACTATAGGTCCTGGTCCTAGTCCTAGTTGTTTTCCTTGCCTAGGTCATACTATTGATCACGGTCCTAGTCCTACTACTAGTCTTGGTTTCAATATTGATCCTTGTGCTGATCCTAGTCATAATACTAATCATGGTCCTGACCTACTACTGGCCCTTGTCCAATACTGATCTAGGTCTCAATCCTACTAGTGGTCTTGTTCATAGTATAAATTGTGGTCATGGTTGTGAACACCACGTTTTGTCCAATACATTTCTAATTAAAATTTGGGTAATAATAATAATAATAAATATATAAAAATAAAATTTAAACTATGAAAAATGAAGAAAAAAAATTGTTAGAGGTAGTTAGTTAGTTATATAATTAGTTTAAGGGAGGCCAAAAATATAAATAGGAAAAACGGGAATGAATAGGGGACCTTTTTATTTTTTGGTGAAATTGGAAGTTCTCCATCAAAGGCTCTGAGAAGTTTTGTTCCCAAAATTTGTCTTCTTTGGCTCGAGAGGCTTGGGGAAAAAGAAGGATCGATAAGTTCCAAAAATTTCACTTTGGAACAAAGAGACTTTGCTGGCTCCTCTCAATTTCATCTGTTTTAGGGAAGCATTCGAGGATTCTTGCTCGCTCCACGAAAAAACTCCAAGATTCAGGAACGCATCGCAAGGGCTCACGGCGTTTCTCTACAAAATTACCAGGTAAAAGTCCGAAATACTTCAATCTGATTTCATGTTAGCTTAATTGCTTGAATGGAGATTGATGCTTGAACTGTGATTGAATTCTTGCATCTAGTAGCAGTAGTTCATACGCTCCTATTTGTGATTAGAGCTTAAAATTCATGCATTACAATGAGCTTGAAAAATACTCCGTCGAAGCTACACCTTAGTCACCTTCCGGTTATTATGACTCAATCAAAGGCCTTCATAATCTCTGTAATGGCACCATAGCCACCGTATTTTCACTATTCAGAAGCAAACCAAATAATTCTGTTGAGCGATACCAAAATGCCTTGCAAACTTGTTGAATTGTAGATTGATTGCTTTTATTTGAGTTCATTTCTTTTATTTGATTTCATTCTTTGTTATGATTTATTGGAAATTTTTCTGGTCCTGTTTAGTTAAATTTGATGATCTTCAAGTGAGCTTAAGCAAAATCGATGTTAAAGGAACATAGCTGTAAAATTCTGTTTGATAGCTGTGATTCAAGTCATGAATGTCAAAATTTTGTTCAATTCACAATGTAAACGGAGAAATTTTAGTTCGTAAAAGATCGAAAGGAAGATTTCAATCAAAAGTCATGTTGATCTCTTCTTGCTCCAGCGATTGGAAATGAACTCCTACGAAGAGGCCGAGGTGTGAGAGTGGCTGGAATGGGACAGAGCCAACCGATGTTACATCACGCCACTGGTTTGCCGCATCTGCGTCGGTGAGGCGAAGTCATTGAAGTTCTCTCATGAAGATTCCTCTCATACTGCCTAGGGTGCCTTCGTCAATGTGCAGGTTGCATATGGTGCTTGCATCAGCGTTCATGTTGCCTACGGTGCTAACGTATGAAACAGCCAATTTCCTTCTCAAGTTTGTCTAAAGTTAATAAATTTTAACTATCAATATCAATAATAAGTAATGAACAATAATAACAAAGCAAGGGATGGCCTAGTGGTTGGCATACCTCAAGGATCTCAAGGACTTAGGTTCGAACCCTGTTAAATCCACTTTTCTGCTAAATATATTATTAGACGTCAAGTGGCAATGTTAATCCTAATTGAAGGATTTGGCCTAGTGGCCATGCACTTTGAGGGCTCAAGTTCAAGTCCTGCTTGGCCCCCTTTTTTCTTTTAATAAATAGTTATTAACCTCCCTATGCTTGACCTAGTAGGCAAATTCAAACCTCATTAGAACCTTTTTTTTTTCTTATAAACAACAATTAAACCTTCAACTCATTATTTAATTACACTTGCACAGATTATATTCAAATACTAAAGCTTAGCCTAGTGGTAGCTTGGTTATATGCACCCTTGAACCTTGGGTTCAAATACCACATAGTCATTTTTGCACTCATATTTTTTATTGGGCCAAATACTTAATAGGCTCAAATGCTACTAAATAAAATGGCCTACTAAACAAAAAAGGGGCCCAATTCTGTTTTTTTTTTTGTTTTTTGTTTTTTATTTTTTGTGTACATCTCTTCCATTCAAATCATAACCAAATCTTTTCTTTTTCACATCTAATTTACATCAAGCCCATTCCTTTTTTAGAAATTTGAAATCAAATCCATTTTTTTAATTTGGGACAAGCCCAATTCCTTTTTTTGAAATTTGAAACCAAATCCTTTTTTTAATTTGGGGCAAGCCCATTCCTTTTTTTGAAATTTGAAACCAAATCCTTTTTTAATTTGGGGCTACCCATTCCTTTTTTTAAAATTTGAAATCAAATCCATTTTTTTAATTTGGATCAAGCCTAATTCCCTTTTTTTTCTTCGAAATCAAATCCATTTTTTTTAATTTGGGGCAAGCCCAATTCCTTTTTTTAAAATTTGAAACCAAATCCATTTTTAATTTGGGGCAAGCCCAATTCTTCTTTTGAAATTTGAAATCAAATGCATTTTTTATTTAAGTCAAGGTCAAGTCCTTCTTTACTTAAGTCCAATTCTCTCCTTTTTGAAATCAAGTCCGTTTGTTTTTCTTTTACATTGAATTTGGGTCAAGCCTATGACCATTTTTTATTTTTATTTTTACTTTTATTTTTTCTCTTATATTTGGGTCAAGCCCAATAGGTTCCATAAGTCAAAATCATTGTTTTTACTAACTCTCCCTTAAAATGTCTGTTTTCTGCAGAAAATTCGTCTAAACGGATTCTAATACGGGCAGGCAGGTAGCCTTCTCTACTGTTCCGTACTTTAATTCATGCAAGTTCAAATGAAACTCATGATAGTTTGGACTTTACGCAAACATCTTTTTGAAAATTTCTGTTTTTCATTTCAAACATTCGTTTTCTTCTGGAAATTCATCTAATCGGATTCTAACACGGGTAAGCAGCCCTCTCTGTTGTTTCGTATTTTAATTTGTGCAGGTTTGTGAACACCCAATTATGTTCAAGACCCCACTTCTCAAATTAATTAGTAAATAAACAATACTTAAGTATATTCAAATAATTTATGTAAAAATGGAACAAATAAATAAGAAAAAGAAAAGATAAAGAAAAGAGAGAAAGGAAAAAAGAGTACAAAATAATATAGAAACAAATAAAAATAATAACAAAAATAAAAAGAAGAGAAGAAAAAAAAGAAAAATTTTTAGTTAGAAAGTTGTTACAAGTTAGTTAGGAGTAGTTAGGTTAATTATCTAAGTTAGTTAGGTTCTAAAAAATAAAAAAAATAAAAGATAATAAATAAAAATTAAAAATTTGTGAAAAAAAAAAGAGAAAAAGGGATTGTAATACCCGCGAAAATTTAAAATTTAAAAAGCATGGACGTAGGGGGATAAATGGAGGAGGATATGAGAGTTAAATGATGCTTCCAGAATACCAGGAAAGTCCCGAGTTTGAAAGAAACTTATGAGTGCCTGTCATTATAAATCGGAGAATGGCAGTTCAAATATGGAAATTTGAATGAGCTTTGCAAATCGGGAGTAATGAGTTGATGGAGTTTAAATATGCAGGGCCTGATATGGTAGACTAAAATGCAGAGATTGAAATGCAGAGTCTGTTTAGGCTAACAGAATGGAAAAGAATGGCTTGTAAGACAAGCGAAGTAAAATAGAAAAGAATGATCTGTTACAACAGGCAAGGATGCAGAAATTTAAACGTGCTGGGGTCTGTATAGGCCAAGGATGCAGAAAAATAAACGTTATAAGGCTTGTATAGGCCAGGATGTAGAAAAATAAACGTGTTAAGGCCTGTATAGGCTAGGGTGCAGAAAAATAAACATGCTGGGGCCTGAATAGGCCAGGGTGTGGAAAAATAAACATGCTAGGGTCCTGTTGTTGATAGGAGAATGCAAATAAGGTCCCGCTGTTGTTGGGAATAATGCAAGCCTGTTAAAGATAGGCGAAAAAATTTAAACATGTTTGATGTCTTATTGTTGACAATGAAAAATGAAAATGAGGTCCCGTTGTTGCTAGGAACAATGCAAGAAATTAAATGTGCTGGGGTCCTGTTGTTGACAGGAGAATACAAATGAGGTCCCATTGTTGCTGGGAATAATGCAAGTGAGATCCTGTTGTTGCCAGGAAAGATGCGAATGACATCCTGCGGTTTCCAGGAACAATGCAAGAAATTAAACGTGCTAGGATCCTGTTGTTAACAAGAGAACGAAAATGAGGTCCTGCTGTTTCCAAGAATAATGCAAGCCTGTTAAGACAGGAGGACATAATTTAAACATGCTTAATGTCCTGTTGTTGACAGGAAAAATGCAGATGAGGTCCCGCTGTTGCTGGGAATAATACAAGCCTGTTAAGATAGGTGGATAGAATTTAAACATGCACTTGAGGTCCTGTTGTTGACAGAAAAATGAAAATGAGGTCCCGGTTGCTAGGAATAATGCAAAGGAGGTCCTGTTGTTGCTAGAAATAATGCAAATGAGATTCTACTGTTGCTAGGAAAATGCAAGCTTGTTAAGACAGGCAGATAGAATTTAAGCATGCACTTGAGGTCCTGTTGTTGTAGGAAAAATGCAAATGAGGTCCCGCTATTGCCGAGAATAATGCAAATGAGATCCAGCTGTTGCTGGGAATAATGCAAATGAGATCCTGCTATTGCCAAGAAAATGCAAGCTTGTTAAGACAGGCAGACAGAATTTAAACATGCACTTGAGATCCTATTGTTGAAAGGAAAAATGCAAATGAGGTCCCGCTGTTGCCGGGAATAATGCAAGCCTATTAAGACAGGTAGGTAGAATTTAAACATGCACTTGAGATCCTGTTGTTGACATGAAAAATGCAGATAAGGTCCCGCTATTGCCAGGAATAATGCAAATGAGATCCTGCTGTTGCTAGGAAAATGCAAGCTTGTTAAGACAAGAGGACATAATTTAAACATGCACTTGAGGTCTTGTTATTGCTAGGAAAAATGCAAGAAATTAAACATGTAAGGCCTTGTGTGATAGGTCAAAATGCAGAAATTTAAAATATGAAAACCTATTAAGACAGGAGTGGAAAAGAATTGCCTGTTAAGACAGGCAAAGCAAAATGAAAAGAGGCCTGTAAAGACAGGCAATGAAAAGAAACCTATTAAGACAGGTAATGTAGAAATGGCCTGTTAAGACAAGCAAGGGAAGAATGAAACACCTGTTAAGAGAGGCGATAAAATGAAAAGAGACTTGTTAAGACAAGAAGTACAGAAGTGGCCTGTTAAAAAGTGGCCTATTATGAAAATGACCTACATTAATTGGAAGAGATGGCTGGTTAAGAAATGCAAAATAGAAATGACCTGTTTAAGACAGGTAAAGGAAAATGAAAATGACCTGTTAAAACAGGTAAAAGAAAAAACATCCTGTTAAGATAGGCAAAAAGAAAAAATGACCTATTAAGACAGGTAAAGGAAAAATGAAAATGACCTGTTAGGACAAGAATGGAAAAAAAATGACCTGTTAGGACAGGAATGGAAAAGAATGGCCTGTTAGGACAAGTAAAGGAATGACCTGTTAAGACAGACAAAAAAAGTATAAAAGAGATGACCTGTTAAGACAGGCTAAAATAGAATGACCTGTTAAGAGAGGTATAAAAAGTGATGACTTGCTAAGGCAAGCGGAGAAAGAATGACTTGTTAGGACAAGTGTGGAAAATGATATGAAAGTATCAACAAGTTCTTTGTTGGGACAATGATGTGTCCCGGAGATGCAGGTGAGGAAGGAATATAGATTCCTTTGTCAGATGTTTTGGACAATTTATTTTGAAAATTGTTTATCTTAATTTAAATGAATTGTTTATTTTTCCTTGAACTTGAAGGTTTTTAAGAAACTGATAATTACTTTCTCTTGAAGAAATTTGGGAAAACATTTTGCCCTAATTTAGAAGATTTTTGGCAATTGAGGAATGCTTCAATTTGACGGAATTTGGGCACAGATCTTTTCCCCAGTTTGAAATTTTTTGAAATTGAGGATTGCCTCAATTTGACCTTTTTCTGGGCAAACGTTTTGCCCAGTTTGATTCTTGATTTGAAATTGAGTCTCAATTTGAATTTTCCTAGGCAAGTTTTGCCCCAGTTTGAATTTTCTTTTTAGGATTGAGGATTGCCTCAATTTCAATTTTTTTGGGCATATGTTTTGCCCCTAGTTTTAATCTTGATTTTTCAGAAATTGGGGATTGCCCTAATTTAAATTTTTTCTAGGCAAATGTTTGCCCCAGTTTTAATCTTTTTCTCTTTTCAGAAATCGGGGATTGCCCCAATTTGAATTTTCTAGGAAAATGTTTGCCGCAGTTTGCATTTTTCTGGAAGTGAGGATTGCCTCAATTTGGATCTTTCTGGGCAAATGTTTGCCCAGTCTGAATTTTCTTTTTTTCGAAATTGAGGATTGCCTCAATTTGAGTTTTTCTGGGAAAATGTTTGCCCCAATTTTATCTATTTTGGGAAATTGGGGATTGCCCAATTTGATGTTTTCTTGGGCTTGTGTTTGCCCATTTTGAATCTTGATTTGAACTTGAGGATTGAAGTTTTCTTAGGCAAGCGTTTGGCCCAGTTTTGAGGTCTATAATTTTGAGAAATCGGGGACTGCCCCAATTTGAATTTTTTGGGCAAACGTTTGCCCCAGTTTTGATCTTGATTTTTCAGAGATTGGGGATTGCCCCAATTTGAATTTTCCAGGAAAATGTTTGCCCCAGTTTTGAGATTTTTCTTTTTTCAGAAATCGGGGATTGCCCCAATTTGAATTTTCTGGGCAAATGTTTTCCCTAGTTTGGAAAGTTTTTAGAAATCTTTTTAATCATAATTGGTTTGGGCCATTTGCCCTAGTTTTGAAATTTTTGACCAATGAGTTATACAATGTTTGAATGATAAGATACTTACGTAATGCTTGAATGAGTGCAGGATGACAAATGATTTAACTTATTTATTGCTTTTTGATGCTTGAAATGATTATTTTGTCAAATATCATGAAATGAATGTTATGGGATGGATGCATGTTATGAGATGGTTTTAAAAAGCTTTAGGGTTCCATTTTTTATTTTTCTTCGACATCTTCCTTTCTCGACAACCTTATAGTTGGTATAAGGGGAACCAAGATTCAGGATGAGTTGGACTGACTCTGTTTCTTGGCTTCTTGATCAGCTTTGAAACTTTCCTTTTTCAATATCTTTGAGGCCCAATAGTGGTCAGCATCATTAAGTAAGACACACTCCTTTTGTTTTGGCAGCATTATGGCTGGCAGGAGGATGACTCTTTGGGAAACAATCATGTTGTGCCTGTGATGTTTGAGGATTCATCCAATTTGTCATGACTTTTAAAATTTAATCATTTTTATTTTTATATTTTTCATCTTGCTTTTTGGTATATGCACCTTTGAGGTATGCTAAGTGATTTTGGATAATTAGTGAGAGGAGATAGGCGGGTTTTACATGTGAGGTTCAGGGTAGTGTATTTGGAGGGAAAGATGAAAGATGTGGGTTTGATTGCCCAAATGGAACCTTTTGGTGAAAAATGCAAATGCTGCTTTTCATAATCTTGATTTTCAAATTATCCAAACTTGAGAAATGACAAAGTTTTGCCCCAGTTTTGGAAGACATGAGGTGCAGAAGCATTAAATTATGCTCGGATCTTTGGTTGACCTTAACTTTTGCCTAGATTGTCCTTTTGGGTTTTCAACCCAGTAGGTCCTTCGTTTGCCCCTAACTTTTGCTAGGCCGCCCTTGCGGGTTTTCAACCTAGCGGGCTTTTGATTGTGTGCCCTAATTTTTGCCTAGGTCTCCTTTGAGGATTTTTGACCTAGCGGGCTTTTGATTGTGTGCCCTAACTTTTGCCTAGGCCGCCCTTTGAGGGTTTTCGACCTAGCGGGTTTTTTGTTTGTGCCCTAACTTTTTCCTAGGTCGCTTTTGAGGGTTTTTGACCTGGCGAGCTTTTGTCTTGATCCTAATTTTTGCCTGAACTTTTTTTGAAATCTAGCAAGACCTTCTTCTGATCAAGACCTCCTAACTTTATATTTTTTTTTACCCTACTTTTTCTTGGATTATTTTTTATTTTAATCCAACGGGTTTTTCTTCTTTTTTTTCTTGAATTTTGACCTCGATTTTTCCTGGATATTTTTAATCCAATGGGTTTCCTTTCTTTTTATTTTTATTTTGCTTGGTCGGATATTTTATTTTGTCTTACTTGGACTTGCTTTGATTTTCAATTCAGCGGATCTATTTTGCACCCCTAAATTTTGCCTGGATTCGAACTTTTGATCTAGCGAGATATTTGTTATTTGACAAGACATTTCTCGATTTGGAATCACAACGGATGATCTATTTGGAATCCCTGGTTGGATTTTGCTTATTCTGCTTCCTTACTTGATTTTTCTGTTTGAGTTTGATTAATAAGACGTTCAAAATTATTTATTACAGCACTGGCATTGTCACCAACAGGTATTTGTTATTTGGATATAGAATGAGTGATGGGTTCAATAATGGAAAGAATGAAAAATTTAAGAAGCAAAGTCAATATTGTAAGGTACATGCCCAAGAAATATGAAAAATATAATTTTTTTATTTCTCATTGAGATTTATTTACAAAAGATTGATTTTGAAAAGGATGAAAAAATCTTCAATGATTTTTTCCCAACATTTCGACTTGTAGAAGGCGCCTCATTGTGTTGCCCCAATTTCTTTCAGCTAGCTGATGGGTTCTCATGATTTGGCAATGAATTATTTCCCATATTAGGAGCAAACTTGTCAAAATCGAACCATTTAGCATAAATCAAGCTTTGCACCTTATGCTTCAAGGCTTGGCAATCTTCGGTTAAATGACTGATGAACTCCGCATGGTAGTCGCACCTGGCATTTGGATCATACCATTTAGGGTATAGTGGTTCTTGAGGTTTTAAGGGGTAAGGAGAAACTAAAGAGTTTTGGATTAAGTGAGGCAGTAGCTCAGTATAGGTCATTAGGATAGGATCAAATTGGACAGGTTTTTTCTCCTTTCTTTGGCTTTGGTTAGGGTTTTGGCTTATGGCTTGTGTTTGGGCCATGGTTTGTGTTTGGGCCATGGATGGTGTTGATGGTTGGATTTGCATTGGATGGTTATAGGTGGGAGGATAGGGTGTTTGGTAGGTTGTGGCAATGTAGGGATATGGTGTATAAGGAGTATATGGTGGTGGTTGGAAACTGGTTGGCCTATAATGTGTCATCTAAGGTGCGTATTGGCATTGACTGAAAGCCACATTATAAGTTTCTCCTGTCTTCTTCTTTCCAACAAAAGCATTTATTGTCCCTGTAGACTTGTGCACAATCCTTCCAATGCGCATGCCACCTTAAATTCTTTCCCCTATGACAACGACATCAAAGAAACTGGCGGTCGCACTGTCAATCATCTTGTCATAAAAGGGGCCGTGGAGTGTATCTACGAACATGCTGACCAGTTCTTTTTCAGATAAGGGAGGTTGCACTTGAGCTGCTAGCTCCTGCCATCGTTGTGCATATTCTTTGAAGCTCTCATCTCCCTTCTTAGCCACGTTCTGGAGCTGACTTCTGTCAGGAGCCATCTTCAGGTTGTATTTATACTGTTTTAGGAAGGCATCAGCTAGATCCCTCCATGAACAGATGTGTGTCCATTCCAGCTATGTATACCAGTTGGCAGCTGCCCCAGTTAGAAAGTCTTGAAAGAAATGGATGAGAAGCTTATCATCATTGTAAACACTCAATTATGTCTGAGGCCCCCAATCATTAAAATTAACCAAAAATTAAGTTAATTAAAAAGTTGAAAAGATGTAAAACAGAAAATAGAAAGAACAGAAAGCAGAAAATACAGAAAACAGAAAGCAAAAAAAATAAAAAAATAAAAAATAATAATAAAAAAAGGAAAATTAAAGAATAAGTAAAAAATGATAAATAAATAGAAAAAATAAAAATAAAAAAGCGAAAAAGGTAAAAAGAATGAATGAAAATTGAAAAAAGGAAAAGCTGAAAAATAAAAAATAGGGAACAAAAGTTTTGAAATCAAGGGGTTGGCTTTTGGCTCCTGGAAAAGGGGTGGCTTTTGGCCCTTTGAAAGGACTTGGCCCTTGCTAAGAGAGAGGGAGCTGGCCTTTGACTCTTTGAAAGAGCTTAACCCTTGCCAAGAAGGGGATGTGTCTGTATATACCTACAAACAGGAAAAGAAGGGGGCTTTTTTTTCATTTTTGGAAATTCTTGGGAGGAGGACTTGGAGTCTTAGAAGAGGGACTTTCAGAACCTTTGAAGGGAGGACCTAGGAGAATCTCTGGCCTTCAATTCAGCCCTTGGCCTCCATGGAATCAGCTCTTCATCACCTTCCAATGGAGGTTAGGTCCGAATTTTATCCCTCTTAAGTTTCTTGCTTCTTCTCGGATTTCCGAGTTCATTTTTGTGTCTGTTTTCATTTTATTTTTATTAGGAAAAATTATATCCTATTTAAGTGAATTTTGTTGCGTTTTCTTTGTATTTCTCTCTAGTTTCTAGAATGATATTATTTGTCCAATTTGGATCTGAAATGAAATTTTTATCACTGACATCAAGCATGTTCATCCTGGTGCGCGAATTAACCTAGCTTGTTTGATTTGTGCATATCTTGCTCATTTCTGATTGGCTTTATGTCAAACTTGTTTTAATTGATTCCTATAATACATATCTTTCAATTCATAGGTTTTTATTTTTCAGATCTACCAAAAATGTTTTCTAAAAATTCTGAGATTTGAATTCAAATTTTGGCGCCAAAAACTTGTGTGAACTTGAGGTTGATTTTTGTCTCTAGTTTTCGTTTTTGTTTTTAATCGGTCAAATGATCTCAGATTTTGGTGATTTTTGTTGATTTTTCTTCGTATTTCTCTCTAGTGGAATGATATTATTTGTCTATTTTGGATGTGAAATGAAATTTTCATCTCCTGATTACCGAAGCATGTTCATCTTGGTGTGCAAATTAACCTAGCTTGTTTGATTTGTGCATATCTTGCTCATTTCTGATTGGATTTATGTCAAACTTGTTTTGTTTGATTACTATAATCCATATTTTTCAATTTATCAGGTTTAATTTTTCAGATATACCAAAAATATTTTCTAAAAATTCTGAGATTTGAATTCAAATTTTGGCATCAAAAACTCTTTTATTCTTGAGGTTGATCTTCGTCTTTGTTTTTCATTTTCGTTTTCAATTGGTCAAATGATCTCTGATTTTGGTGATTTTTGTTGTTGTTTTCTCTTTTTCTTTCTCTCTAGTTTCTAGAATGATATTATTTGTCTAATTTGGATTTGAAATGAAATTTCTATCACTTGAAGCATGTTCGCAATTCTTTTCCCTAACTTCAAATCAAGTCAAGTTTATGTTAAATCAAGTCCAATTCAAGCCCAATCCTTTTAATCTCGATCCAATTTTCCTTCACTTGTGTCAAGCCCACTTCTTTTCTTTAAATTCTAAATCATTTCTTTAAATTTGGATTTTACTTAATTCGGGTCAAGCCCAATTCTTTTCTTTAATCAGTTCTTTGGGTCAAGTCCAATCTTTTTTCTTTTTCTTGAAATCAAATTCAATTTTGACATGGGTCCAGCCCAAACCCCTCTTTTCACTTAAACTCAATTCCTTTCTTTCATTTTCTTTTAATTTGGGTCAAGCCCAGTTTTGGTTCTCTAACTATTAAATTAAATCCAATCATTTTTTTGAAACATTATCTTCACTAACTCTGTAAAAATATCTGTTTTCAAAATATCTGTTTTAATTTTCTAAAATGTGTGCAATCTAATTTTAACACGAACAGGCAGCCTTCTCTGCTATTCTGTGCTTTAATTCGTGTGGATTCAAATGCGGCTTACGACAATTTGGATTTTGCAAGCACGCAATTTTAGAAAATCACTGTTCACTAACTCCACTAAAAAAATGTCTATTTCAAAATATCTGTTTTAATTTTCTAAAATGTGTGCAATCGGATTTTAACACGAACAGTGATTTCTCCTTTGTTCGTGTTTCAAATTGATTCCAAATGCGCCTTCGACGATTTGGATTTTGCAAGCATAAATTTTAGAAAATCACTATTTACTAACTCTGTTAGAAAACGTCTATTTCAAATATCTATTTTAAATCTCTAAGATTCGTACAACGGATTCTAATACGAACAGGCAGCCTTCTCTGCTGTTCCGCGTTATAATTTGTGCAAACTCACTCACAGCCTACGACGGTTTGGGTTATGCAAGTACGCAATTTTAGTCTATTCAAAAATCAATCCTATCCTGACATCACCCCTCTACTTCTTCAAAAGATCAAGTCTCTTAAAACCAGAACTACGTAAGCCTTGAGTTTCCCATTGCACCGGGGAATACGTAGGAGCAGGATCAAGTCCTGTCAGGCTAACCCCCATCAAGTATTTATTTTCACACTAATTAAAGAGATTAAACAATTTTCAAATAATCACACACTCAATTTAAGGGTACTGTTCTTCGGAACAAGTGAGTGGGGTGCCTAACACCTTCCCCACTCGTAATCGACTCCCGAACCTAAATCTCATCTTCAAGTTAAGGTTTTTCCAAATCTTTTTCCCTTAAATAAAAATTTGGTGGCGACTCCACATCAATCATCAAAATCATTTTCAAATTTTAGCGAGTTCGTCATCTCGTCGGAATTATGGTTGCGACAATCACGAGCACAGGCGGCCATTCTCCTGCAATACATGATCAAGTGGTTCCTTGGACAACCAGTTCCTTGGTATTTCTCGAATTCAGGAACCTTGAATTTAGGAGGAATGACCACGTCTGAGACCAAACATAATTAATGGGCGCTTGATTTAATCATGTCATCAGCTTCTCCTTTCCTTTTCGCATTACTTAACAAAACACTATCAACCATGAGCTTCCTTAATAGTGACTTGGCATAAAGTGGACCCTGGACAAATGTTTCTGTGGCATGACATGCTCGCATAATTATTTCTATAGATGCATTCTCAGGAAATTGCTGAGATCTCAAGGCATTCTTCATTTAATTAATGCACAAGTCAAGGGAAATTCTGGCAGAGACTGATTTATCATCACAAAGAACAAACAATATCTTGAACCGTGAATGATGAAGTTAAAGTGTGTCCAATAAAGGAAGCAATAGTTCCAACATAAAACCCAACTGCCTCAACTTTGCTTTCTCCAAGATAATATGATGCTATCAGAGAAATATCAACAACAACTCTGGGTAAGAATTTTTTTATAGATCTTGAAGGTCCCAGGTCTTACCCCCACTTGATTGGAAAAATGGAATTTGATTAGAAGAAATAAGCATTTGGAATTTCTCAGTACCAAAGAATCCTTCTGTTCAATCAGCAGAAAATGTTTCTGATATGCAATCAGATATGGATACTTGGACCATTCTATGTACTCTAAGCATTGGTGAAGTCGACTTTTTGAAGACAGCAATTGCAAAGGAAATTCAGATAAGGTCTTGAATCCATTAGATGCCAACCAAGCAAGTAACAATAGCCATCACTAAACTCAAGAGTCATTCAGGATCCAAAGGGGCCTGACACCAAGCAGGAGCATCAGGAGGCAATGGCCCATGGTCAGGGGAATTAATACAACACTCAAGCATCCCTGCATATATTGGTCTCCTGTACAAGTGTTGAATACCCAAGATTTTATGATCAATCATTCCAACAACATTGCAGGCTGGTCCAGTGCCAACCCTTACTCCACATTTAACTGAAAATACCTTTGGCACTGAAGAAGGTTCTCATAGAATTTGATATTCCCGATTGGGAACGTACAATCCATATACCAAGCAAAGATCAAGGAAACAAAGAGACAAAACCACAGCCCACTAATATTATTGACTCTTCCTTAACAAAGATGGTCCTGAATTAACAATATCATCACCCTTGAACCAAATTTTGCATAGAGCAGAAGCGGAAGTTTCAATGCTCAAGGCAAATCTAAGCCTAGTAGAAGACAACATTAATGAGGAGCCAACTATGATGTGGACTCTGTTGCATATCTCTGGTATAGAGTGGTGTTCTTTGGTTGGTCTCATTTCCTAAGCTAATTCTACTATACAGAAACCACTCTCAGCCTCTTCTCTTGAGCCTCCTTTTTTCTAGGCCAGTTTAATTTCCATCAATCCTGAGGTATAGAACCTAAAACTAAAACTGATGTTGTGGCCAATCCAAGATTACTTCAACCACCCGCCTATGCTTCAAGTTGATGTTGTTACTCTTGTTGAGTCCAAAGATCTCTTGATCAATTGATTAAAGCTTACTCTCGCCACCCTTTTTCTATTTTTCTACCTGTGCATTTTGTCATAATCTTGGTATTGGAGGGACTAATCTACAGAATCGTGCAGATCAATATGGAGTGACTAGTTTAGGTTGTGATGCTGGGCTTTAGATTAGATGAAGCATCAAGGCCTTGAAGCAGCTTTACTTCATCAAGGACCTGGATCATTACTAGGACAAGGACCAGTAGTTAGACAAGGATCATTACTAGGTCTAGGTTTAGTAGTTGGACAAGGGCTAGGATCAATACTGGGACCAAGACCAATAGTAAGACTAGGACTAGGATAAGTACAACGACCAGGACTAGTAGGTGGACATAGACCAAGATCAGTACTGAGGTTAGGACAAGAACTAGTACTGGGGCCACGACTAGGTTCATTACTTGGACCAAGACCATTAGTAGGACCAAAACTAGGATCAGTACTGGGACCACGACCAGTACTTGGACCCGAATAAGGATCAATACTGGGACTAGGACCAGTAGCTGGACCAAGATCGGTATTGGGACTAGGATCAGTACGTAGACTAGGACAAGTAGTTGGACCAGGACCAGGACCAGGATCAATATTGGGACAAAGATAGTTAATGGGACAAGGATAAGTACTAGGGTCAAGACCAGGATCAGTACTAGGACCTGGACTAGTAGTTGTACAAGGACTAGGTTTGGTACTGGGTCAAGGACTAGTAGTAGGAT
This sequence comes from Canavalia ensiformis, assembly GCA_026541065.1. Lineage (NCBI taxonomy): Eukaryota > Viridiplantae > Streptophyta > Magnoliopsida > Fabales > Fabaceae > Canavalia > Canavalia ensiformis. The sequence continues at coordinate 156,124 of JAMKYM010000358.1, read as the reverse complement.
CAGGTTCAGGATTAGTATTGTGATCAAGACTAGTAGTTGAACCCAAACCAAGATCAATAATAGGACAACAATAAGTAGTAAGACTAGGACTAGGATCAGTACTAGGATTTGGACCAATAGGTGGACTCGTACTAGGATAATTACTGGGACCAAGATCAATACTGGGGCTACGACCAGGATCAGTATTGGGATCTACACTAGTAGTTGTACAAAGACCAGGTTTAGTACTAGGTCTAGGACCAGTAGTACGAGCAGGACCGGGACTAGGATTATTATTGTGACGAGGATCAGTAGTTGCACCCAAACCAACATCAGTAATAGGAAGAGGATCAGTAGTTGGACAAGGATTAGGATTAGTACTAGGACCACGACTAGTAGTTGGACCTAGACCAGAATCAGTACTGGGACCAGGATAAATGTTTAGACTTGGACCAGTAGTTGTACCAGAACCAGGTTCATTACTGGGTCCAAGACTAGTAGTAGGACCACGACTAGGATCAATATTGGGACCAAGACCAGTAGTTGGACTCGGACCAAGATCACTACTATGACCAGGATCAGTACTCGGTCCTAGATCAATACTTGGACCTAGATTAGTACTGGGACTAGAACTAGTAGATGGACCAAGACCAGGATCAATACTAGGACCTGAACTAGGATCATTACTGAGACTAGGACCTATAGCTAGACCAGGATCAGTACTGGGACAAGTAACAGTACTGAGACAAGGACCAATAGTTGGACCAAGACCAAGATCAGTATTGGGACCAGAACCAGTAGTAGGACTAGGATTTGGATTAGTACTACGAACAAGACCAGTAGGTGGACTCACATTAGGATAATTATTGGGACCAGGATTAGTATAGGGCCAGGACCAGCATCAGTACTAGGACTTGGACCAGTAGTTGTACTAGGACTAAGTTTAGTATTAGGTCTAGCACCAGTCGTAGAACCAGGACCTAGATCAGTATTGTGACCAAAACCAATAGTTGAACCAAGAACAAGATCAATAATAGGACTAGGACCAGTAGTTGGACTAGGACTAGGATCAGTACTAGGACCACAACTAGTTGTTGGACCCATATTAGGATCAATATTGGGTCTTGGATTAGTATTGGGACCAGAACCAATAGTTGGACCAGTAAAGGATCAAGATTGAATCGGGACCAAGAGGGCGACCAGACTGGTGGTCAAGACGGATTAGGACAAGTATTTGGACTAGGACCAGGATAAGTTGTGGGACTAAGACCAGTAGCAAGACCAAGGTCAAAATCAGCAGGAGGACCAACATCAGTTGTAGGACCAAGACCACAATTTATACTATGAGCAAGACCACTAGTAGGACCAAGACCTAGATTAGTATTGGACAAGGACCAGTAGTAGGTTAGGACCATGATTAGTACTATGACTAGCATCAGCACAAGGATCAGTATTGGGACCAACACTAGTAGTAGGACCAGGATCAGGATCAATAGTATGACCTAGGTAAGGAAAACAATTAGGACCAAGACCTGTAGTAGGACCAGGACCAGGACAAAGAACAGGATCAATACTTGGACCAGGATTAGTAGTATGGAGGACCATGATTAGTACATGGACAAGACCAAGATTAACACTAGAACCAAGACAAGTTGAAGGAGAAAGGAAACGATCAATATTAAGACCAGGATCAGTAAGTGTACCAAGAACAAGATAAGTACTAGGACCACAGACAAGACCAATACTAGTACTAACATCAGTAGTAGGACAAGGACCAAGATTAGTAGTTGGACTAGGGCAGGGATGAGTACTAGCACCAAGACCAGTATTAATACTAGGACAAGGACCAATAGTAGGACGAGGACTAGGATCAGTAATAGGACCAGGACTAGGATCAATACTAAGACCAAGACTAGTAGTAGGACCAGAACCAGGTCCAAGTATTATTTGGGTCCTGGTCGTAGTAATGATCTAGGTCCCAATCCTAGTACTGAACCTAATCCTAGTATTGATACTGGTCCTGGCCCTAGATAAAATATTTAAAATAGTTTACTCAAATATATAAAATATTAAAATATATTATAGTAATTATTACGTAAATGTATATGATCATATCATAGAAGATACTAAATTAATGACAAGCTATACTAAAATTTTACATTTATTCAAAAAATAACCTATTAAATAATTTTCATCATTTACATCAACGTTAAAAGGATAATTTTTCTTTATACTAATAAAGTGGTTAAAATGTCTTTCAACATCTTCACTTTCAAGTGACTTTCATATAATTTCAAAATAGTTTATTCGTAAAATATTATAATTTTATATCCTTCCTTGATAAGTTAAGTAATAAATTTCTCGAAATTGTCTTGAAAGAAATATTTTAAAAAAGTAGGAAGAAACCATTAAATTTTTTTGTTTGAAATAAAAATATTTTAATTTTACATTTTTAAGTAAAAGATAAAAATAATAAATTAGTAAAAACTTAATATATTAATTATCTATTATGATTGTAAAATAACATATAATATTCTTAATTTTAAATCATATTTTTTATAATTTTCTTCTAAAAAATTATTAAAATTGTTTAATCAAACATATATAAGAAAAAAACATATTATATTATCTAGTGTCCAAAATATATATCATCAAATCATATAAGATCCGAGATAAATCATAAGCTATTGTAAAACATTACATAAATTAAAAAAAATCTTAATTTTTTAAGTGATTTCCATCATATATATCAACGATAAAAGGATTCTATATTATTTTTTGCATACAAATGATGTTTTTAAAAATATTTCAACATCTTTACCAACAAGTAATTTTTATGTCTTTGTAACATTGTTGATTCAAACAACGTTATGTTTTTATATCCTCTCTTAATAATGAAGTAGTGAATTTCTCAAAATTAATTTTAAATGGATGGTCTTAAAATTAGAGGAAAAATCATTTTTTATTTTAATTAAATATATTTTAATTTAATATTTGTAAATAAAACAAAAAATTATAAGTTTGATATACTAATTATTTGTTAACATTATAAAATATTATATAATATTTTTCTTTTAAATCTATAAATTTTTTCTTTTTTTCTAAATAATGTCTAAAATAATTTAATCAAGTATTTAAATAATAAAATATATCATACTACCTATTACGTAAATATATACTATCATATTAGATCCTAAATAAATCATAAGCTATACTAAAATTTGATATGTATTAAAAGAATATTAATTGATAAAATAATTTCCATTATCTAAGTTAATACTAAAAGGATAATTTTTTCTTTATATAAAGGAAGTGGTTGAAATATGTTTCAACATCCTTATTTTCAAACAGTTTCCATGTTTTTGCACATTCAAAGATAAAAGTATGTAAATTTTTTAGTGTTTCACAAACAATTTTTACTGAAATAATCATCCTCAAAATATTAAAAATATATAGAACTATCTGAAAGAAGAACATGCAATGGGTAAATACTCTTTAATCTATTTATTTTTTTAAAATTTTCTATCTGTAGGTAAAATGTTTTTTATTGGTTTCTATAATTTTCTTCCTCTCTAATTTTTATCTTTTTAATCTCTTAATTTTTTCTCAAAATTTCTATACTTTTATTTATTTTTATTTTTAAATATATTTGACTCTTTATCTCTAAATTTTTTAAAAAAATTTTCTTATATATTTTATATTTTCATCCCTACTTTATTTAAAGAGAGAAAAAGAAAGTAGAGAAAAAATTATTGAAAAAGATAAAATTCAGAGAAAAAATTTGAAGAATAAAAAATTAAATTCATAGAATGACTCTAACCCACATGTTTTAATGGACTTTTAATTTTATAAACTTTACAATTGTAAAATTTTAATTTTAAAGTTTTTTCTTTTATTATTTTGAAAGAATTTAATTATTTATCTATTTGTATAGATTCACATATGAATGATACTATTTGATGTATAAAAATTATATTTAATTTGTATTATTATAATATAATTTTATGTTATATAAATTTATAATATAGTATATATTATTTTATGTAAAATAAATATTAAACAATATAAAAACATTATAGAAATGATATATAAAACTTTATCTTATATATTGATTATCAAATAAAATATAAAATATAAAATTATAAGATTATATAATATTCTTTATATTATAACCACCATCACCATCACAACCATCACCATCACCATAATTATCATTATCACCATAATAATAATAATAATAATAATAATAATAATAATAATATATTTTATTTTTTATTATTTTAAAATAATTTAATTTTTGGTTAATTTTGTATTTATCTAATTTTTATATATTAAAAAATAAATAATGTTTTTTTATATAGAAATTATATTAAATTTATAATATTATAATATATTTTTATATTATATAACTATTTATAATATATATTAATTATATGTAAAATAAATATTGATAATATAAAAATATTATAATAATAACATCATCATCATCGTCGTCATCATTATTAACATCATCATCATTCATCATCGTACATAAGCGTCATCATCATCATCGGCAATGTTTATCGTATAGTTCATCATCATCATCAAGATCATCATCATCATCACTATCATCATTCATCATCATGCTCATCATCGTTCATCATCATTCTCATCACTGTACACCAAATAATATCATCGTTCATCATCACCCCCAACATCATCATAAATAATCATCGTCATCGTCACCTTCAACATCAACATAAATCATCATCGTTATCCACAAAAAAAGCATTATCATCATCAAGATCATCATCATCATCATCATCACTATCATGATTATCCCCATCATTATTACCAATCATGCTTATCATCATTCATCATCATCATCATCATCATCATCATCATCATCATCATCATCATCATCACCGCAACCGCCATCATCACCATAATTATCATCATTCATTATCGACACAATGAATATCATCATCATCATCATCATCATCATACCTATTTGTCATCCTCAACATCATCATCATAATCATCATCATCATCATCATGATCATCATTTCTCATCATCGTCACCCTCAACATTAACATAAATCATCATCGTCATCCATAAAAAAAGTATCATCATCATCTTCAAGATCATCATCATCATCATCATCATGCTCATCATCGTTCATCATCATCATCATGATTAACATCATCATAAATCATCATCATGATCGTTTACCATAGTTCATCATCATCATCATCATCATCATCATCATCATCATCATCATCATCATCACCACAATCACCATCATCTCCATCACTATGATCATTCACTGTCGACACATTGAATATCATTATCATCATCAATCCTATTCATCATCATCAACATCATCATCAACATCATCATTATCATCATCATCATCATCAGCATCCTTAACATCATCATAAATCATAATCGTGATCCACAAAATAATCAACAACATCAAAGTTTACCATAGTTCATCAACATCATCATCAAGATCATCGTCATTATCATCATTATCATCGTTCATCATTATGCTCATCATCGTTCATCATTATCATCAATATGATCATCATCGGTCATCATAATCATCATCAAGATCATCATCATTATCATCATTGTCACCTTCAACATCATCATAAATCATCATCGTCATCAACATGATCATCATCACAATCTCAATCATTATCGACACATTGAATATCATCATCATCATCACCATCACTATCATCATTCATTATCGACACATTGAATGTCATCATCATCATCAAGATCATCATTATCATCATTGTTATCATCATTCATCATCATGCTCATCATCGTTCATCGACGTCATCATTGTTCATCATCATCATCATCATCACCATCACATCATCGTCACCGTCAACATCACCATAAATCATCATCGTCATCCAAAAAAAATCATCATCATCAACGTTTACCTTAGTTCTTCATCATAATGATCATCATTAAGATGATCATCATCATAATCACTGTAATAATCAACATCATCACAAATTATCATCGTCATGCAAAAAAAATCATTATCATCAACGTTTACCATAGTTAATCATCATCATCATCATCATCATCATCATCATCAAGATCATCGTCATTATCATCACTATCATCACCATCATCGTCACCCTCAACATCATTCATCATCATCATCATCATCATCATTCATCATCAAGATCATTATCATCACCATCATCGTCACCCTCAACATCATCATCATCAAGATCATCATCATCATCATCATTATCATCATCATCATCATCATCATCATCTTTGTCATCACTATCATCATTCATCATCATGCTCATCATTGTTCGTCATCATGGTCATCATCGTTCATCATCATCATCATCATCATCAACATCACTATCATCATTATCATCTATCATCATCATGCTCATCATCGTTCATCATCGTACATCAGCGTCATCATTGTTCACCATCACCATCATCATCATCATCGTCACCATCAACATCATCATAAATCATCATCGTCATCCACAAAAAAATCATCATCATCAACATTTACTGTAGTTCTTCTTCATCATCATCATCATCATTGTAATCATTAGCATCGTCACCCTTAACATCATCATAAATCATCATTGTCATGCAAAAAAAATCATTATCATCAATGTTTACCGTAGTTCATCATCATCATCAACATCATCATTATCATCATCAAGATCATCGTCCTTATTATCACTATCATCGTTCATCATCATGCTCATCATCGTTCATCATCATCATCATCATCATCATCAATATGATTCTCATCGTTCATCATAATCATCCTCAAGATCATTCTCATCGTTCATCATAATCATCATCAAGATCATCATCATCATCATCAATATGATTCTCATCGTTCATCATATTCATCATCAAGATCATCATCATCACTATCATCATTCATCATCGATTGTCATCATGTTCATCATCGTTCATCATCATCATCATCATCAACACCATCATCATAACAATCTCCATCATCACCATCACTATCATCATTCATTATCGACACATTGGATATAATCATCATCATCATCATCATCATTATCATCATCATCAAGATTATCATTATCATCATCGCTATAATCATGCCTCATCATGCTCATCATCGTACATCAGTGTCATCATCATCACCATCATCGTCATCATCATCATCATCATCATCATCATCGTTCATCATCATCATCATCATCATCAAGATCATCATCATCATCATCATCATCATCAAGATCATCCTCATTATCATCACTATCATCGTTCATCATCATGCTCGTCATCGTTCATTATCATCATCATCAATATGATCATCATCGTTCATCATAATCATCATCAAGATCATTATCATCATCGTCATCGTCACTAGCATCATTCATCAGCATGCTCATCATCGTTTGTCATCATGTTCATCATCATCATCATCATCAACATCAACATCATCACAATCTCCATCATCACGTCACTATCATCATTCATTATCGACACATTGAATATCATCATCATCATCATCATCAAGATCATGATTATCATCATTCATCATCATGCTTATCATCGTACATCATCGACATCATTGTTCATCATCGGCACCATCAACATCATCATAAATCATCATCATCCACTAAAATTTCATCATCATCAGCATTTTATCGAGTTCATCATCATCATCATCATCACTTTAATGACTAACATCGTCACCCTTAACATCATCATAAATCATCATCGTCATCCACAAAAAAATCATCATCATCAACATTTGTTGTAGTCAATAACCATCATCATCATCATCATCATCATTGTAATCATCAACATCGTCACCTTGAACATCATCATAAGTCATCATTGTCATCTACAAAAAAAACCATCATCATCAACATTTACCGTAGTTCTTCATCATAATCAGCATCATCAAGATGATCATTATCATCATCACTATAATCATCAACATCGTCACCCTCAACATCATCATAAATCATCATCGTCATGCAAAAAAAATCATTATCATCAACGTTTACCGTAGTTCATCATCATCATCATCATCATCATCAAGATCATTGTCATTATCATCACTATCATCATTCATCATCATCATCATTAATATGATCATCATCGTTCATCATAATCATCATCAAGATCATCATCATCATCGTCACCCTCAACATCATCATAAATCATCATCATTATAAATCATCATCATCATCATGATGCTCATTATTGTCCGTCATCATGCTCATCATTGTTCATCATCATCAAGATCATAATTATCATCATTCATCATGATGCTCATCATCGTTCATTAGTGTAATCATTGTTCATCATCATCATCGTCGTCGTCGTCATCATCGTCAACATCATCATAAATCATCATCGTCATCCATGAAAAAATCATCATCATCGACATTTACCGTAGTTCATCATCATCATCATCATCATCATCATCAAGATGATCATGATCATCATCACTGTAGTTATCAACATCGTCACCATCAACATCATCATAAATCATCATCGTCATCCACAAAAAAATCATAATCATCAACATTTACCGTAGTTCTTCATCATCATCAGCATCATCATCAAGATGATCATCATTATCATCAAGATGATCATCATCATCATCATCATCACTGTAATCATCAACATCGTCACCCTCAAAATCATCATAAATCATCATCGTCATCCACAAAAAAATCATCATCATCAAATAATACAACTCACTTCGGAGGAGGAGGATGGACCTAGTTGGAGGTGGAATTGAAGCTCAAAATTTTGAGCAGTTTTCGGAGCTCTTCAATTTATGTTCAATGTAGCACAAAATTGTGCATAGAAATGAAAATTATGCATTGAATATCATCATCATCATCGCCACCCTCAACATCATCATCATCCAAAAAAAATCATCATCAACGTTTATCATAGTTCATCATCATCATCATCATCATCATCATCATCATCATCATCACCATCATCACTATCATCATGCTCATATTTGTTCATAATCATCATCATCACAATCGCAATCATCACCATCGCTGTCATCATTCATTATTGACACTTTGAATATCATCATCATCAACAATCCTAGTCGTCATCCTCAACTTCTTCATCATTATCATCATCATGTTCATCATCGTACATCAGCGTCATTATCGTTCATCATCATCATCATCATCATCATCATAAATCATTATCGTCATCCACAAAATAATCCCTATCATCAATGTTCATCACCATGTTCATTATCATTCATCATCATCATCATCATCATCACCATCACTATCATCATTCATTATCGACACATTGAATATCATCTTCATCAACAATCCTAGTGATCATCCTCAACTTCATCATCATCATCATCATCAAGATCATCATCATCATCACTATCATCATTTATCATCATCCTCATCATCATATATCATTGTTATTATCGTTCATCATCATCATCGTCACCCTCAACATCGTCATCGTCATACACAAAAAATCATCATCATCAACGTTTACTGTAGTTCATCATCATCATCATCATTACTATCATCATTCATCATCATGCTCATCATCGTTCATCATCATCACAAACGCCATCATCACCATCACTATCAACATTCATTATCAGCACATTGAATATCATCATCAATCCTAGTCGTCATCCGCAACATCATCATCATCATCATCACGACTATCACCATTCATCATCATTGTCACGCTCATCATCACCATTAATCATCGTCATGAACGTTTACCATAATTCATCATCATCATCAGCGTGATCATCACAATCACCATCATCACCATTACTATCATCATTCATTATCGACACATTGAATATCATCATCATCAATGTCATCATCATCATCATCATCACTATGATCATTTATCATGATGCTCATCATTGTTCATCATACATCAGCGTCATCATCGTTCATTATCATCATCGTCACCCTCAACATCATCATAAATAATCATTGTCATCGTCACCCTCAACATCAACATAAATAAGCATCATCATCGTTCATCATCATCACCATCATCATCATCGTCACCCTTAACATCATCATAAATCATCATCATCAATGTTTACCATAGTTTATCATCATCATCACTATCATTATTCGTCATCATGCTAATCATCGTTGGTCATCATGCTCATTACTGTTCATCATCATCATCATCATCATCATAATCTCGATCATTACCATCACTATCATCATTCATTTTCGACACATTGAATATCATCATTATCATCATCATCATTCATTATCGACACATTGAATATCTTCATCATCGTCATCAATTCGAGTCGTCATCCTCAACATCATCATCATCATCATCATCATCATCATCATCATCATCAAGATCATTATCATCATCATCACTATGATCATTCATCGTCATGCTCATCATCATTCATCTTAATCATCATCACAATCGCCATCACCACCATCACTATCATCATTGATTATCAACATATTAAATATCATCATCATCATCATCATTCATCATCATCAACATCGTTCATCGACATCATGAACATCATCGTTCATCATCATCATCATCATTACAATTTCCATCAATATCATCATTCATTATCGACACACTGAATATCATGATCGTCAATCCTATTTGTCCTGCTCAACATCATCATCATCATCATCATCATCATGATCATTATCATCATCGCTATCATCATTCATCATCGTGCTCCTCATCATTCATCATCATGGTCATCATCGTACAGCATCGTTGTCATCATTATCATCATCATCATCTTCTTCATCACCATTATGATCGTGACCCTCAACATCAACATAAATCATAATCGTCATCCAAAAAGAATCAACAACATCAATGTTTACCGTAGCTTATTATCATCATTATCAAGATGACCATCATCATCATCACCATCATCATTCTTCATCATGCTCATCATCATCATCATCATCATCGTCACCCTCAACATCATCATAAATCATCATCGTCACCCACAAAAAAGGTATCATCATCGTCACCCACAAAAAAGGTATCATCATCAACGTTTACCGTAGTTCATCATCATCATGATCATCATCACCATAATCATTTATCATCATGCTCACCATCGTTCATCATCATTCTCATCATTGTTCATCATCATCATCATCGTCGTCACCCACAACATCATTATAAATCATCATCATCAACGTTTTTTGTAGTTCATTGTCATCATCATCAAGATCATCATCATCATAATTATCATCATTATCATGACAATTGCAATCATCACCATCACTATCATCATTCATTATCGACACATTGAATATTATCATAATTAACAATCCTAGTCGTCATCCTCAACTTCTTCATCATCATTACTATTATCATTCATTATCATGCTCATCATTGTTGTCGCAACCGTAATTCCGACGAGACGACGAACTCGCTAACATTTGAAAATTGAATTATTTTATTTGTGTGGAGTCGCCACCAAATTTTAATTTAAGGGAATTGGGAAAACCCTAACTTGAAGATAAGATTCTAAGTTCGGGAGTCGGTTACGAATGGGGAAGGTGTTAGGCACCCCGCTCGCCCGTTCCGAAGAACGGTACCCTTAAACCGAGTGTGTGATTATTTGAAAATTGTTTGATCCCTTTAATTAGCGTGAAAATAAATATTTGAGGGAGGTTAGCCTGACAGGACTTGACCCTGCTCCTACGTATTCCCCGGTGCAATGGAAAATTCAAGGCTTACGTAGTTCTGGTTGACTTGAAGGCTTGACCCTCAAATGGAGTTTAGATCGGAACGCGAATGTTTTGTTGGTTTGAAAACGAGGGAAATGAGGAGCAATCTTAACCCACATATGCACAGGGCCCAAGACAACAACAGCTGCACTTGGACCCATACAGACCTCTAAACAACGAACAGCAGAAAAAGCTACCAGTTCGTTTTTAGGGTCCATTGCGTGAGATTAAGGAAAGCAAAAACAGGTTTTTATTTGTTTGAAAACGAGGGAAATGAGGAGCAATCTTAACCCACATATGCATAGGGCCTAAGAACACAACGGCTGCACTTGGACCCATACAGACCTCTAAACAACGAACAGCAGGAAAAGCTACCAGTTCGTCTTTAGTGCCCATTGCGTGAGATTAAGGAAAGCAAAAGGATTTTTATTTAATCACTTTCTTGATTTGAAAATGTCGGTAGCGCGTGGGTTTAATCGGATACTTTTTAGAAAAAAAAGAATTAGTTGAAAAGAAAAAGTTAATTCGAAATTTTATGGAAAAGTAAGCTTGATTTAGTTAGAGAAAAAGATTCTAAAAGAGATTGTGCTTGATGTGGGAGTAGGCTAGATGTTATTCGGAAAAAAAAAAATGTTGGGGCTGATTTGCAAATATTAAAGGTTAAGGGGCTTATTAGCATATATGATGAGTTAAGGGGCTTATTAGCAAATATGATAAATTAAGGGACTTATTAGCAAATATGATAAATTGAGGGACTGATTTGCAATTATAGGAAAGTTCGGGGGCCTGTTAGCAAAATTAAAAAGTTTGGGAAGTTTATAATAATTGCCAACAGGGGCTCTTCTTCCTTGGCCCCCAAGAGGTGTTCCCCTACCCGGCCGCCCATGGAGTCTCGCCGCTATTTCGGACCTTCACGAACTTCCCTCGTTCGGTCCTCAACTAATGCCTTGCAGCCTCAGTCGTGGTTACGCGACTGACTGAACCGCCCTTTCTCCATCTTCACACGCTCGGACGAGGGGGAGCCTCCACTGATCTTGCTCCGGAATGTCTCTTGCCTCCACTGACCCGAATTAGCCTTGGTCAACAAGAGGCTCGGCCTCTTCCACCATCCTGCTCCGGTGAAGGTCGAGATGGGGCACTATAGGGGGGTGTGCGAGCAACGCTCCCCGCGCGCAGTTCAAGAGGACCAGCCCAGGCTGGCCGCCGGCTTTAGCGTAGGGGCCACCGAAGGGGTACAGAAGTTCTACCCGTGGGATCAGCCGGATTCAGAATCACATTTACAGGGGATCTATTTTCTTTTAAAATCAGGACACACACATTTCTATTCATTTAACAGGGGCTGGGAGTTTAACGACATACCCGTAATGTGTATATATATCCAGGTTCTTATTAATCTTTAAGAGAGATTTTAAGCTTTCAGACGAGCATCCGTATCTCGATATGACCATATGTGAGCAAAGGTGACCAAATTTCACAGTAATAATATCAAATACATCCACTATGAAATTCTAATGCGCTTTGATTAAATCATATCTCCACATTCAGGTTCCTGTTTTAATATTTATGCAAAGAGAATTCACCAACCTGCTCAGCGAATAGTGCCTGTGAAATCGAGTGTCTCTCTGGTGCTTTGGTTGAAAGAGCCGAAGGTAGATTCAAGTAGCTGGAATGGCGTGGATGGAATATCAGAAGTTTTTTCGCCTCTCCTTCTCGAGCCAGGGACTTTCTCTAAAATCCCAAGAGCAATCAATAGCTGTCGCTCCTCTTCCCTAAAGCCCTAGCCCCTATTTATATCCCTATTATTCTTTGGGTCCTTCCCTTTTTCAATTTTTTTTTTCGGTTTTTATTATATATTTTTTTCAAATTTTCCACTCTTTCTTTTCTTTATTTCTTTATTTCCTTTCAGATTTCTAACTATTTTTGTTTTTATTTTCCAAATTTCATTTTTACTTAATTTTTTCCATATTTGTTTTTGAAATTCTTTTTTTAGAATTTTTTATCTTTTTATTCTTTTTTCACTTTTAGATTTTTTTATCTTTAATTATTTTTTCACATTTTAATTTCTTTTAAATTTTTCAAATTTTTTTAATTTTTCTAATTTTATTATTATTTTTCAGATTTTAATTTCATTTTAATTTTTCATCATTTTTTTAATTTTTCTAATTTTATTTTATTTTTTCAAATTTTAATTTACTTTTTCCAGATTTCTTTATTTTAAATTATTCATTTTTAAGATTTTAATTTCTTTTCAATTTTTCATTTTTTGAATTTTCTTTTATTTTTCAGAATTTGATTTTCCTTAATTTTCCTTTTCTACTTTTTTCCAGATTTTCTTTAATTTTTCAGAATGTAATTTTCCAGATTTTAATTTTCCTTTTTTCTTTTTCTTTAATTTTCCTTGTTTAATTTTCCAGAATTTGATTTTCCTTAATTTTGTAGAATTTCTAAAAAAAATTTCTGTTTTTTTGTTTTACATTTTTTTTTGTTTTTTTGAATTTAAATTTGTCTTCTACTTAATTGATAAATTTACCGACCGGGAGCCTTGGCCGTAATTGGGTGTTTACAATTGTTTATCATCATGCTTATCATGGTTCATCGTCATGCTCGTCATGGTTCATCACCATCATCATCATCACAATCGTCATCATCACCATCAGTATCATAAATAATTCTCGACACATTGAATATCATCATCATCATCACCACTTATCGTAGTTGTCATCCTCATCATCATCAAGATCATCATCACCATCATCGCTATCATCATTCATGATCATGCCCATCATCGTTCATGATCATCGCCATCATCATCATCATCATCATCATCATCATCGTCACCCTAACATCATCATAATTCATCATCCTCCTCCTCCTCCTCATCATCACTATCATCATGCTCATCATCGTACATAACCGTCATAATTGTTCATCATCATCACCATCATCATCATCAACATCATCATCATCATCATCATCATCAACATCATCATCATCATCATCGTCGTCGTCACCCTTAACATCATAAATCATCATCATCAACATTTACCGTAGTTCATCATGATCATCATCACTATCATCATGCTCATCATCGTTCGTCATCAACATCATCATCATCACAATTGCCATCATCATCATCACTATTATCATTCATTATTGACACATTGAATATCATTCTCATCATCATCAATCATAGTCATCATCTTGAGCATCATCATCATCATCATCCTCATCATCGTTCATCATCTTCATTGTCGTAACCGTAATTACAACGAGACGATGAACTCGCTAAAAGTTTTTAAGGAAAGATTTTATTTTGATTGTGGGGCCGCCACCAAATTTTATTTTAAGGGAAGACATTTGGAAAAACTCTAACTTGAGGAAGAAATTCTAGATTCGGGAGTCGGTTACGAATAGGGAAGGTGTTAGGCACCCTACTTGCCCGTTCCGTATAACAGTACCCTTAAACTGAGTGTGTGATTTATTTGAAAACTGTTTGATCCCTTAATAGAATAAAAATAAATAGGTTTGTATGAAAATAGCCTGACAAGACTTGATCCTACTCCTACGTTTTCCCTGGTGCAATCGGAAATTCAAGGCTACGTATTTCTGGTTTCTAGGATTCGATCCTTAAGAAAGTTTTATATGGAATGCGGAAAAAGTGTTTGGATTTTGATTTGGAAGAAGGATTGGAAGAGGGAGATCCTTGATCCATCTGCACAGAGTTAAAGGCAAGTGAGGGTTGCACTGCGACTCATATGATTCTCTGAACATCGAAGGACAAGGCATCCTGCACTTTCAACTTCAGAGTTCATTGCTTGAAATCTCCAATATTTTAAAGCTTTGGAAATTATTTTGAAAAACGGGTAATTTTGAAGAAAGATTAAAAGGAGAGATCTTCGATCCACCTGCAGAGTCAAAGGCAAGCGAGGGTTGCACTTCGACTCATATGATTCTCCGAACATCGAAAGACAGGGCATGCTGCACTTTCAACTTTAGAGTTCATTGCGTGAGATCTCTGATCTTTCAAAGCTTTGGAAATTATTTTCAAAAAAGGGTAATTTTGAAGAAGAAGGGGGATCTTCGATCCACCCTTCACAGAGTCGAAGGCAAGCGAGGGTTGCACTGCAACTCATATGATTCTTCGAACAACGAAAGACAGGGTATGCCGCACTTCCAACTTCAGAGTTCATTGCGTGAGATCTTTGATCTTTTAAAGCTTTGGAAATTATTTTGAAAAAGGGGTAATTTTGAAGAAAGATTAAAAGGAGAGATCTTCGGTCCACCTGCACAGAGTCGAAGGCAAGCGAAGGTTGCACTGCGACTCATATGATTCTCCAAACATCGAAAGACAGGGTATGCTGCACTTTCAACTTCAGAGTTCATTGTGTGAGATCTCTGATCTTTCAAAGCTTTGGAAATTATTTTGAAAAAGGGGTAATTTTGAAGAAGAATGGGGATCTTCGATCCACCTGCACAAAGTCGAAGGTAAGTGAGGGTTGCACTGCGACTCATATGATTCTCCGAACATCGAAAGACAGGGTATGCTGCACTTCCAACTTTAGAATTCATTGCGTGAGATCTCTGATCTTTCAAAGCTTTGAAAATTATTTTGACAAAGGATAATTTTGAAGAAAGATTAAAAGGAGAGATCTTCGATCCACCTGGACAGAGTCGAAGGCAAGCAAGGGTTGCACTGCGGCTCGTATGATTCTCCGAACATCGAAAGATAAGGTATGCTGCACTTCCAACTACAGAGTTCATTGCGTGAGATCTCTAATCTTTTAAAGCTTTGGAAATTATTTTGAGAAAGGGGGATTTTGAGGAAGAAGGGGGATCTTCCATCGACCTGCACAAAGTCGAAGACAAGTGAGGGTTGCACTGCGACTCATATGATTCTCTAAACATCGAAAGACAGGGCATGCTGCACTTTCAACTTCAGAGTTCATTGCGGGAGATCTCAGATCGTATAAAGTATTGAAAGTAGTTTTGAACAAAGTAATGTTACATTAGCTTGAGTTACAACCCTTTATTCATCTTTGGTCTGGGTCTATTTACCGCTTGACTTGTGCTAGCTGACTTTTTTATCAAGCTTAGACGAGCTGTATCAGGTCATTAATTAATAGATCTGAAATATGAGCCCATAGGAACGTTAAACAGTACTAAATTTATTCTTTGAATTCCTTATGCTCAAAACCTGTAATTAGCCTAGTTATCAGAATTGATTTTGGACTCCATTTGCCCATTATTTTGGCTGCTGGTGGGCCTTATGGAGTTCTATGAGTTTAACTCATAACATACATGTTTCGGTTTTTTGTTTGTACATAATTTTGTTTTACTTCCAAGGTCTGTGGCAATATCAGACCTAGTGTCTAGCCACCAATCTTATGTCCTGAGATGAGAAAAACCAACATTCCTGCCCCCTAGGACCCATGGTATAATCATAGGAATAATCCAAGTTGAACCTATAACTGCAACTACTTGGATATTAATTTATTAAAACAACAACTGCAATCAGAAACTTGACACGGATCAGCAGCTCAAATTATGATAATCTTAGTTGTTTCTTGATCCCTAATCCTTGAGCTCACTTAAATTGTTTCGCCTCTTAGCTATGGCTATACCTGTTTTAAGCATGGAGTATTCACTGTGACAAATTTTGTTAGGGTATTTAGGTCATGGACTGCTAGCAATTGATTGATTAGCCTTTGTAAATGTAAATGGTTGGACCCTCCCACCTCAGCTAACCCTCCAAGTGAGATAGCTTGCATTTTTCTGCATTAGAGATGCCTATAAGGAACATTGCAGCTAAACCTATGGTTGCTTCCTATTTCTTCAGGGATATTACCTAGAACACCCTAAATCCTAAACCTACCTCTGCTGTTATAAAAAATTCAAATTCTAGACTCAACGCTTTGCAGTAATTTGCTATACTTAGGAGAGAGCTACCAAACGGTTATGAACCAGAATCCAACTTTCCAATTCTTGAATATGTTGTTTTTTTTTATAGGGGGCTGGTTCCTATAACAGAATACATTTCAAGTATCTAAGGCAAGCTCAAGAATTTATAACACGTATGGCATGAGACTTTAGAATTTAAGTTTGCCATTTGCGAACTAAGGATATGGGGTTTGTGCACCTCTTTTGTTGTTACCAACCTGTTCACGACCAATGGACTCTTAACTGCATCTATGGTTCTTTATCAGCTGACTTTAATTCACTGTTATGACCCTCAAAGTATATCATGATCTCCTTATTTCTGCAATAGCCTTGCTGGCTAAAGATTTTACTACCTAGTCCTATTTCATTTTACCTACCTTTATTTAAATCATTGTAATCTCTAAACCGGAACAGAACTCTAGTGAAGGCCTGCCTCAAATTATTCTCATGCTAAGGCCATATCTAATATTGCTATAGGTACTGTTTAGGAAGCTAGATGTATTGGGCAATAGGAATATGGTACAGACCATAGGCATTACCAAGCACTATGCAGGCTATCAAGTGTAACCTAAAACTAGAACCAGTCCATAGAGTTTTTCTGGGATTTATGAAGAAATAAAGGCTGGCTTTCAGGTATCTATTACAAACCACTGATCAGGCTTAATAGATCAGGCTAGCTAGCTCACAGTCCACTTACTTGGAGGAAGTATTTTAGTTTATCCAAAATTCCAGAAAAGCACATGGTTTTTAGACAAATTTCTGTAGACCAGACTTAGATCATCATATTCGGATCAGTCAAAATAGGAATTTCACCAAAAAAGTAGAGAATTCCTAGACCAGGATTCTAAACAGCACATGTATAATACAACCCACTTGGGAGGAGGAGGATGGACCTAGTTGGAGGTAGGATTGAAGCTCAAAATTCAGAGCAGTTTTAGGAGCTCCTCAAATTGTGTTCAATGTAGCACAAAATTGTGCATAAAAATGAAAAGAAGAGGAAACATAAATTTGCAGAATGTAAAGAGGGAATTGGGGAAGGTGATTGCAAGAATTAAAGGCTGGAAATAAAGTGCAGAAATGGAAGAAAGGGCAAAACGAAAATGACCAAAATTAAAGGGGAAATGGGCTGAAAATTAAAGCATAAACTAAGAACCAGAATTGTAAATTGCAAGAAGGTAAATGGCAGAATGTAAATTGCAGAAAAATAATTCCTAAGCTAGGCGCCACTCCACTAGCTAGAGGAAGCTAGGAAGATAAGCAAAGTTCCACCACATTGGAGGCTCCAATGATAAGGAAAAGGGTCTTAACCTCAAGAACAAGCAAGAGGAGAAGAAGAGAAGAGAAAGCTGCTCTCTCAAGGGAATTTCGGATTCCAATAGCATAAAATGACCAAAGGTGTCATTTGCTTACATTGAGCCACTTATTTATAGGAAAAAGGAAGGGGCTGCTTGGTTGTGGGTTTGGGCTGCCTTAGCCAACCAAGCTCTTAACCTAAGCCTGTTCCTATTCTAAATAACCTATTCTTATTCCATGTTGGAATAAGCTATTCCCACTTTTACAACTTAAAGAAAAATACAACCAAATTAAAATTAGGAAAAATTTCAGTTTTATTATCCTTAAGCTAAAAATTTCTCTTGAAAGTCAATTTCCATGCTCACATCATCCTCCCCCCCTTAAAAGCATTCGCCCTCGAATGACAATCACCAATTTCTGCAAAACAAAGGACACAAATAAGAGTAGAAGAGTATATGTGGTTATGGAAGAAAGAAAATTATGGAGAATGCCAGGATCAAATACGAACCTCTTTAATTTTTCAAATAGTCGTAAACATTGGAAAGCAAATTTGACTAGGAACAAAAGGTTGATTCGATCTACAAGCTCATAGTTATTAACAAACATGTCCCAAGTAAACTTACGTGCTTTCATCCATTTTCTTTTCCCTAAAGAGATCTTAGTGCTATGAATATTTGTAATTACTAACAAATTAAGCATCCTAGATGCATTATCATAAAACAAGGATTGAAGCATGCTAGGGACCTTTATATGTGAGAATTCACTATTAGTGTGAAGCATATGAGACAATGGTGATAATCTAGGCATATGAATGGATCTAGACACATGATCTCCAACAAATTTTGCAACAATGGTGTCCCAAATGTTGGTAGAAGGCTGGAGTTCCATCTCTTGATTACCCTTTGTAAAGGAGAACATTTCAACCCCTATGATAGGTGAAAGGAATTCAGGAACACTAGGCACTAAGTTTTCTTGATGTTCAATACCCCTTACAGGTGGCAACCCTAGAGATAACTCTTTTGGGAATACATCTTGGAACTCTTCTAGAAGTTCACTAGACTCAAGGTTTGGTTGAGTATTCAAGCAATACTCTTTGCACATGAGTATGTACATGGGTTGTCTAGCTAGAAGAGTTTGCCTAATTTCTCCTTGATTGATGAAGAGGTTTTTATCCTTTTCCTCATGTCTCAACCTCTTATCTTTTTTTAAATTCTTTCCTTTAATTCCCTTCTTTTCTTTCTCTCTTTTCTTTTTCATTTGTACTTGATCTTTACAAACCTCACTAGGGGCCAAGGGAACTAAGGTGACCTTTTGGGAATTGAAAACAAAGGAATACCTATTGCTATGCCCATCATGGTGAACTTTCCTATCAAATTTCCATGGCCTTCCCAAGAGCACATGACTTGCTTCCATGGGCACAACATCACAAGTTACTTGGTCAAGATACCTACCTATGGAAAAGGCAACTAAGACTTGCTTATCCACTAAGAGGTCCCCATTGTCACTCAACCATTGCAACTTGTAAGGCCTAGGATGTGGGGTAGTGGTTAATCCTAACTTTTGTACTAGCCTAGCACTAGCCACGTTGGTGCAACTTCCCCCATCTATAATCAAAGAACATGTCTCCCCCCAATCACACACCTTGTGTGAAAAATATTTTCTCTTTGGCTCTCATCTTCCCCCTTGACCATGCTGTAAACACCCGATTATGTCCGAGACTCATTTTAAGGTGGTCAATATATAAAAAAATTCAAATTGAATTAGATTTATAATTAAAAAATTTAAAAAAAATTTAAAATGAAAAAAAAATGAAAAAATAGAAAATTGAAAGTCATTTAGTTTTTTTAATAACCAAATAAAAAGTATAAAAATATATATAATATAATAAACCTGGAATTAAGAGAAAATCAAAAGAAAAATGATAATAAAAAATAATAATAAAAATTGAAAGTAAATAACAAATTTTTAAAAATAATAAGAGTAGAATTAAAAAAATTAAGGAAAAACGAAATAACAAAAATTTTATAATAATAATCAAAATTAAAAATAATGCTGAAATAATAAAAATAATAATAATAAAAATAATGAAAACAGAAATGAAATGAATTTTTTTTTTTTCTGCTTTTTGGAAAATTTGCAAAAGAGGCCAAAACTAAAAAAAGCAAAGGGTGAAAATGCAAAATAAAAGAAAAAGCCAAGTTTTGTTATTTGCAAAGAAGGACAAACAAAAAACAAAAGAGAAGGGAACTCTATTGGGTATAAAAGCTCAGCAGAAAGAGCACAAGAGGATTTTTGGAAGGAGAGACACATTAATTTCGGGCACAGGATTTTCACAAGAAAATGATCTCCGAGAGATCGAAGCTTCCTGAACCCGAGTCTTGAAGAAGATTTTCGCTCACAAGAGAAGCAATTGGTCCAATCGCTAGCTAAGGAAGTGAGGAGCAAGAGTTCATCTTGAGGAGGAGGAGACCAGCGTTTAGGTGAGGGTAGCTTCCCACACTTCAGGGCACGAACACCGTCCGTGTTAGGCTTCTTGGTTTACTATCCTCGAGATGCAATTAGTTTGATAATATACTAGTTTAAAAAGAATGCGTTCTAGTTAATCTTGTTGGGTAGATGAATCTTCAAGGAGATATATTCTATTCGGTTCTTCCGATCTTGATCTACCCAAACACAAATCTTGAAATCACCCGCACATAAGATTAGATCTTCAAGAAAATGTTATGTTCTTTTTTTGTGACACTTTGTGAATATCGATTCGTTTCTATATGGATTTCTCCTCGATCTTTGTTCTACGCCTCATAATATCAATCAATCAAAGGAATGATAAACCTGAATTAGATTTCACACTGTATTGGACGATGATATAAGATTTTCTTGAATCGAAATAAAACTCTCGTTTCGCAATTCAAGCCGAAGTGAATCGTAATCAGATCAGTGTTTTCTTGATGATTTGTGTGTATCTACGGTTACTACGAACAGGGAGGCCAATTTTTTGTAGACATAATTGGAAACCTGCTATGATTTTTCACATTATCCCCTGCACTCAGTAATTCATGTTGCACCAAAACAGAGCAATGCACACTGCAGCAAACAGCGATTTCGTTAAAACGAAATGCTAGCTGAGCTTCAATGAGGCTACGACCCAAGAATCTTGATGGATAAAGCAAAGAAAAAGGCTGGGAATAGAAGTCAGGGTAACAGCAGGCTTGGGATTATGGTTGCCAATATTGCACAACTCGAGTCACCTGAATACACGTTGACAAAGAAGATGATTGCTTTGGAGAGATCCTTCAATGAAGAAATTTCACACAGGCTTCAAGTAGCATGAATGATTCTTGCAGATTTACACAATGCTAGCTAGGCAAGTGGTGTGATCAGTGTTAGTGATATGGTAGGCGAAGGGGGTAAATTCACAGACCAATTCGGCTACCCTTAGAACAGATTATGGAGCATCAGTTGGTAAAGATCATCGATTGAGGGTAGAAGACATAGGATCATATACTGTGAAGAACAGAGGTCTGAAATAGCAGCTTGATTCTGGGATAGTTCAAACCTCCAAATTCACCAATTCTGGTGTTCCAAGATACCCCTTTTAGGCACAGTATCAGTATAAGCAAAGTAGGCTTGATTAATATGAAAATCCAAATTGTGGTATGTGTCTCTATACAAGTGCAAAGCATGGGATAAACAAGCACAGGGAAACCCCGCCTTGAGGTGCATGGCTCCTTATTAAGTTACATAGCTTTCATTATAATGTGGGACACTATGTGTAGACTAAGGTGCAGCTCAGTTGGTTAAATCTCTCCCCAATCCCTTGGTCCTGGGTTCGAAACCCCTTGGGACCAATTCCCTTTTTTTTTTAAACAAATTTCAGCCATGCGAGATCACCTTAGTCTCGGCAAATTCAAACCTCCACCCATAGAAATGACCATACCGTCCCTAATACAATCCCAAAATACCCAATAAGTCCACCCATAGAAATGACCATACTGTCCCTAATACAATCCCAAAATACCCAATAAGTCCTTCCCATAGAAATGACCATACTGTCCCTAATACAATCCCAAAATACCCAATAAGTCCTTGCCATAGAAATGACCATACTGTCCCTAATACAATCCCAAAATACCCAATAAGTCCCTATCATAGAAATGACCATACCGTCACTGATAAAATCCCATAATACCTATTCTACCCTATGGCCAAGATTACCATTTTAACCCTAGAATTATAAAAAATTTAGAAATATAAAAATTACAGAAAAATAAAAAACTTACTTACAGAAATTAGAAAATTCTAAAAACAAAAAAACTTACAGAGATTAAAAATTTTAAGAAATTTAGGAAATTAAATAAAAATTTCAGAAAATAAATAAAAACATAGAAAATTTAGGAAATTAAATAAAAATTTCAGAAAATAGATAAAAATTATTAGAAAATTCAGGAAATTTAAAATTACAGAAAAATTAAAAAATTCAGAAAATTACAGAAAAATTAGAAAATTCAGAAAATTAACAAAAATTTGGAAAAAATAAGAAAAGTTCCAGAAAATTTAAATAAAAAAAATTAATTCCAAAATTTAGAAATTTAGATAGAAATTAAGGAAATTTCTAAAATAAAATAAAAAAAAAAACTAAAAAAGATATATTAGGAAATTCAGAAAATCCATAAACATTAATAAACATTCAAAATTCATAAAATATAGAAATTTTTGGAAATACAGTAAAAAAGAAAACGAAAAATCTTTTATTACATTCAAGCTTTCTTTTATTCAAAGATTGATGACTTCTACAAAATATTTCTTTTTCCAAAATTTAAAAATCTTTTTCGAATATTTTAGGATCTTCGAGTCTCACGCAACGGGCTCTAAATGAGGAACTGGCGGTTTACCTGCTGTTCAACGTTTAGCAGTTCGTATAGGTCCTTGTGCTGCCTTAGCCGCCTCGGACCTTGTGCATGAGTGGATTTGAGGTCCTTTTTAAATTAAAACAAATTTATACCTTTTTCCTAAATATTTTGAGATTCTAGGTCTCACGCAATGGGCTCTAAATGGGGAACTGGCGGTTTACCTGCTGTTCAACATTTAGTGGTTCGTATAGGTCCCTGTGCTGCCTTAGCCGCCTTGGACCTTGTGCATGAGTGGGCCAAAAATCCCTCCCAAAAATAAAATTTCTTTTCGAATAGCAAACTCTTCAAACATTTTCTCAAAAAAATAAGATCTTTACCTTAAGTATTTTTTTGAAGGCCGTTTCACAAACCAAATAATCTTTTCAAGTACTTTTGAAGGTCAAGCCTTCATGCGCTAGAACTACGTAGTTTCTGAGTTTCCCATTGCACCGGGAATACGTAGGAGCAGGATCAAGTCCTGGTCGTGCTAACCTCCATCAAATTATTTTTCACTTTAAAGGGATCAAACATTTCAAAATCACACACTCTGGGCCATGGTACCGCTGGAATCAGGTATAGGGTGCCTAACACCTTCCCTACTAACCGACTCCCGAACTTAGAAGCTCCTTCTTGAGTCGGTGGGTTTTTTTCCAAATATTTTCCTTGAATAAAAATTTGGTGGCGACTCCACATTGATTCAAAACAATATTCATTTTAAAATTTTTAACGAGTTCGTCGTCTCGTCTTAATTACGGTTGCGGCGATGGCGCTTCCAATCGGGACAGGCTTGTAGAGAGTCAAGCCCATTTTATTTGAGTGTGCATTGTAATTGATTCCTTCATTGTTTATGTGCGTAATTTAATTATTGCATATTATTTATTTGTTGATTTATTCTTGTTTTATTGTTTGTTTACTCTTTCTACACCCTAGGATAGATAAACAATAAATTGCTATATATCTGTACAAATTCCCCAATTGCAGGTATCCCAAAATAAAGTGCCCTCCATGCATTACATTTTTATTATGAGTGGGGCCCTATACTCCGGTCCAGTGCGCCCGGATTAGAGGATCTAGTGGTGTCATCTTTGGGACTTACGTCTGTATGGCTATCATGAAAATCCCAAATAGAGTGCGTCCTATTCATAATGCCCGCAACTAGTGGCTACTTCTCACAGTGGCAAGCATTGCGGGACTGGAACTTGGCTCTAGTGACCTTTATACCCTAGGATTACAACCTACCTTGGAAAGGCTCATGCATTAAAAGCCCTAGATCCATAGGACAGGTCACCTCTCTAGGACACAAGGAGGGCACGCCATATTTACACGACATCATTTCTGTAAGACTTTATTTACCTGCGATTGTAGAATCCTAGATTTAAAAGAAAAGTGGATCAAAAAAGAGGAGAGAGAAGAAAAAAAGAAAAGTGGACAAAAAAGAGGAGAGAGAAGAAAAGAAAGAAAAGTGGACAAAAAAGAGGAGAGAGAAGAAAAGAAAGGAAAGTAAACAAGAAAATAAAAGGGAGAAGAAAGAAAAATAACCAAAAAAGAAAGAGGGAGAAAAGATAGTAGGATTACCATATTCATTATCTTCATGCATGTACCATGCATTAATAGCATTCATCCAAAGTCTAACATATTTGTTTTTATCTTTTTTCTTTCGAGGATCGGATTCTCGGTCGAATTCTCGGTCC
Organism: Canavalia ensiformis; assembly: GCA_026541065.1. Taxonomy (NCBI): domain Eukaryota; kingdom Viridiplantae; phylum Streptophyta; class Magnoliopsida; order Fabales; family Fabaceae; genus Canavalia; species Canavalia ensiformis. Next base: position 130,599 of record JAMKYM010000358.1, on the reverse strand, counting down.
TCCGCATCCACCACCTAGCCAAATTTTTTATTACTAACTAATTAAATGAATTTAATTATTTTTAACAAAAAATAATGGACTTCACCGAATTTCCGCATTCATATAGCACCAGATCAAAAACCAAAATCATGAGCAAATTGAAACACGAACAGGAGCCTCCGCAACGAAGTCGCGAATAAAAGACTGTAGCTAAGCTCATGAAGCTACTTGAGAAAGGCACTGAGGCACCTGGGGCAGCTAATACATCTATGCCTCTTCAGACTGTCACCGAACAAGACTGGCCGTACGACCTACCACTGGCTTTTGAACTCTCACACGGTCTCGAGATCTTGGGCGCGAAACCATAATGCCATACCACTCTTATAAACCTTACTTCCCATCAACACCCAAACCTTTCAGCACTGACCTCCACACCCCAAACCTAACATCCGCAACCCTCATACCAATCCACCAACTTACTGCCTCCGCTAATCCGGTGCTACTGTCAACCTCACACCCGCCTACACAAGCATGCACCCTTACCCTTATAACACAAACACTTCATCTCTTTTCCTACACACAAACCCATCTTTCCTCCTCATATTAACCCATCAACCACATATCCATATAATGTCCATCCCGACTATGCCCATATGAACACGGCCGCCACGGGAAGATCCTACATACTCCGTGCGATCGCTGCTCATCCAATAAACCCACACCAACCACATCCCTACGGTCGTGCCGCAAGACCCGGGAACCTTATGCTTTACCCCCTCACGCGCCCGACCTCTAAATGAGCCATGGCCAAGAATGGCGGACAAGAAGCCCCTCCTTGGGGAGATGGACGCACCTAGAAGAGAGGGTTAGAGGCTATCGAAGGAGGCGGATATGGAATAGATCGAGGCTTCGAACTTCGCCTCGTACCGGATGTTATCATACCTCCAAAATTCAAGACTCCGAGTTTGAAAAATACCGAGGAGTGGGCTGTCCAAGAAGCCATCTAACGATGTCTTAGAAAAATGGCCTCTCATTCACACGACGATAATGCTCATTCCCTTGTTTCCAAGACGTTTAACGGGGCGGCGGCCGGGTATACCCCGGCCCAGAGATCCTACATTCGTTCGTGGAAGGACTTAGCTGATGCCTTCCTAAGGCAATACAAATACAACATCGAAATGGCACCCGATAGGACTCAGCTGCAAAATATGGTCAAGAAAGAAAATGAGTCCTTCAAAGAATACGCTCAACGGTGGAGGGAGCTAGCCGCTCAAGTCCAGCCGCCTCTGCTGGAGCGAGAGATGATCAGCACCTTCATGGAGACACTCCGCACCCTACTATGACAAGATGGTAGGCGGTGTCTCTATTAACTTCGCCGACATGGTGTTGGTAGGAGAAACGCGTGAAAGTGGTCTACGCGAGGAAAATTATACACAATGCCGTCGGCAACGTGAGCATGAAAAAGCCGACAAATAATACATGGAAGAAAAGGAGGCCGAGGCCCACTGTTTCCTCGAGATCCAAACCGACCAACTTCCGCACAAACCCGTATATCGTCAACCACGACCCCACCTAACTACCAAACACCCTACCAATCACAATATCCCACACACTCGCATATGGTAGCCTCCGCCCAACCTGCTCACCAACCGTCCTATAATCCACCTACTCAATACCATCCAAACACCACCATCACGGTTCCATCACCTCAAACCTTCCTCATACTAACCCACCTCAACCGAAAACCAACAATAACTCCGAGGAAAGTGGTGCAATTTGACCCGATTCCGATGAGTTATTCGAGTCACTGCCCGTTTGATTCAAAATTCTTTGGTCGCACTAGTTCCTATGAAGCCATTGGAACCCCCATATCCAAAATGGTATAATCCAGAGGCCAGAGTGCGATTACCACTGGGACTATAGGGCATTCTCGAAAACTGTGTCCTGCCTGCAAACATAGTCCGTGTTAATAAATGCTAAATGGCTCAACTTTGAAAAGATGCTCCTAGTGTGGGGAGCAACCTTTATGAAACCATGGGGAGCCGGACCCTCGGTAAATTGCATTGAAATTGAGGAGGAAGTGGACATGGTCAATGAATCCTTCCCGGGCATCCTAAACCCCCGGTGATTCGCTACCGGCCCGTCGGTCTCGCTGATTTACGCCCACTGGGATGAGACCTGTTACAATAAAAATACCGGGACCCTTCCAATACCACAGTAACAAGGAGGTGCCTTGGAGGTATGATGTGAAAGTTTTAGGAGGAAAAAGTGAAAAAGATATGTTGGAGAGCGCCTCACCTGACATAACCAACATAGCCGGAATAGGAGGAGTGACCAGGAGTGGTCGCATCTACGCTCTCGCTCGAAAATATGAGAAAACAACCGGCCATTCAAGAAAAGGAGGGTTAGAATTTGAACGGAGCCCGAAACCGCCCGGGGAAGTAGAAAAGGAGTTAAAAAAGGCCGTCTCGAATGAAGAGGCTGTGAATTCCTAAAAATAATAAAGGCAAAGCGAGTATGCGAAGTAATTGAGCAATTTGAATCGCATACCCGCTAAAATCTTCGCTGGCCCTATGATGAACTCGGAGCCCATCGGAAGGTGCTACGAAGATCCTAAATGAGGCTCATGTAGTCCACAATATCTCGGTGGACAAATTCGAGGAATCGCCAACAACTTGACCTTGATAACTTCATAACTTTGTCACCGTGAAATCCCGGAGGAAGGGGCGGACACAAACGGGGCATTACATATATCGGTCAAATGCATGGATCACATCCTAGCCAGAGTCTTGATAGACAATGGCTCTTCCTTGAATGTGATGCCTCAACTGACTTTTTCCAAACTGCCGCACGAAGGGATCCATATGAGGCCTAGCTCCACGGTAGTAAGAGCATTCGATGGGTCAAGACGGGAAGTTATCGGCGAAATAGACTTGCCAGTTCAAATCGGCCCGGTCACCTTCGACATAATTTTCCAAGTAATGGATATTCACCAGCCTACGACGCTGCCTACTAGGCCTTGGATACATTCCGCCAAAGCGGTCCCTTCAACCTTACATCAAAAGTTGAAGTTCATCATGGACGATAGACTAATTATCGTGTCGGCGGAAGAGGACTATCTGGTCAGTAAACCCACCAATCCTCCTTATATTGAGGCAGCAGAAGAGGCTCTAGAGACTCAATTCCAAGCCTTGGAAATTGCCAATGTCACCACTATAAAAGAAGGGGAGGTGGTTGATCATAAGCAGCCCCCTAAGGCTTTGATGATGATGGCCCGGGTAATGCTAAAGAACGGGTTCAAGCCAGGCGGCAAAATAAAGGCGGCTTATCTCGGCCATTGCCAGCAGAAAAGAATAGACGGCGATATGGGTTGGGATATCAACCCACTGAAGAGGATAAAGCAATAAGACCCCGTTATAACAAGGTCCCCCTGTGCCACATATCACAAAGTTTCCGAAGTGCCGGCTTCGAAAAATCAAGCATGATCGCGGTTATAGACAAGGAAGGGACGTCAACTCTTGAAGAATTGGTGATGCCTTGTCCCCCCGGAAAAGAACTGACTAATTGGTAAATTTTCGATCTACCTCTCACTTTTGGTTCAGTTCAAATGTAATTCTGTAATTGTCATAATAAATTTTCATACGTAAACATTTTGTACATATTTTTGACAAGTAATAAATACAGTTGCATTCTCCAAAACATCCTCTCTTCTACTGCTCAATATTTCCTCCTGCCAAAGATATATATCTTATTATTTCTTCTTCTCATACCCGACATGCAGATCCGATTCGAAACCGCCTCGTGACGATAATGCTAGTATTGTATTAGGCGATTTATTTGTGTTAACGACAGTCGTGAAGAGGCAGAATTTGAATGCGAACCCACCGACGAGATGTTGAAATTGGTGGAACGTGAATCTAAAGCAATTGAACCTCATCAGGAACCTGTGGATTTAATCAATTTGGGGACCGAAGAAAATAAGAGAGAAGTCAAGATAGGCACGCTTATTGTCAGAGACAATCGTGAGCGGTTGATCTCACTTTTACAAGACTATAGTGATATCTTCGCTTGGTCTTATCAAGACATGCCAGGCCTAGATACTTCTATAGTAGAGCATAAGCTGCCTATGAAAGCTAGATATGCACCGGTCAAACAAAAGTTAAGAAGGATGAAACCGGAAATGTCTCTGAAAATCCGGGAAGAAGTAAGGAAACAGTTTGACGCCGGCTTCTTGGCTGTTGCAAATTACCCCGAGTGGGTCGCTAACATAGTACCGGTCCCCAAGAAAGATGGCAAGGTCCGGATGTGCGTAGACTATAGAGATCTCAACCGAGCCAGCCCAAAGGATGACTTCCCATTACCCCACATCGATGTGCTGGTTGATAATACTGCGCAGTTCTCCTACTTTTCTTTCATGGACGGTTTCTCAGGCTATAATTAGATTAAGATGGCTGAAGATGACAGAGAAAAGACCACCTTTATTACGGCCTGGGGAACCTTTTGTTACAAAGTCATGCCCTTTGGGTTGAAAAATGCCGGGGCAACCTATCAAAGGGCCATGGTAACGCTATTCCATGACATGATTCACAAGGAGATAGAAGTCTACGTGGACGACATGATTGCCAAATCCCGGACAGAAGATGACCATCTCACAAATCTGAAAAAGTTGTTTGAGAGGCTCAGAAAATTCAAACTGCGGTTGAATCCGGCTAAATGCACCTTCGGGGTTAGGTCAGGAAAGCTGCTAGGTTTCATTGTCAGCGAGAAAGGCATTGAAGTTGATCCTGACAAAGCCCGGGCAATTACAGACATGCCAGCTCCAAGAACAGAAAAAGAGATCCGAGGATTCCTAGGAAGACTCAACTATATCTCTCGATTCATCTTTCAGTTGACAGCTACATGCGAGCCGATCTTTAAGCTATTACGCAAGAATCAACCCATGAGTTGGGATGAGGATTGTCAAGAAGCTTTTGAAAAGATCAAATCATACTTCTGAACCCACTTGGTCTTAGTACCGCCGATTCTTTGAAGGCCTTTGATCTTATATCGACGATTCTGCACATCGATGGGTTGCGTGCTCGGTCCAACACGACGAATCCGGAGAAAGGAGCGGGCAATATATTACTTAAGCAAGAAGTTCACAAGCGGAGAAGCTAGATATTCTCTCTTAAAACGAACCTGTTGTGCTCTGGCATGGGCGGCACACCGCCTAAGACAGTATATGCTATGTCACACCACATGGTTGATATCCAGGATGGATCCGATCAAGTACATATTTGAGAAACCTCGCATTATCGTCAGACGGATTGCCAAGTGGCAAATGGTGCTTTCGAATATGATATCCGTATGTGACGCGTAAATCACTGTCAAAGGCAGTGCACTTGCAGAATATTTAGCCCAACAACCGCTAGAAGACTACCAGGCCATGCGGCGAATTTCTTTGATGAAGATCGATGACGATCTTTGGTGAAGAAGGAAAGATAGATGGAGAAATGGACAATGTTGTTTGATGGTGCGTCCAATATGATGGGCCACGGTATAGAGTTATACTGATTTCCCGAAAGGATATACCTATCATAGACTATCCTTCGATTGCACAAATAATATGGCGAATATGAAGCTTGTATATTAGGGATTCAAGCCGTCAAGCTAAAGTAAAACGCCTAAAGGTCTTTGGTGACTCAGCCTTGGTTATCCACCGTCGGAGAATGGGAGACCAAAGATGCAAAGTTAGTGCTGCACAGGCCGTCTCCAAGAATCTGCTAGAATACTTTGAGGAGATCACCTTCTCGCATATACGCGGAAGATAATCATTTAGCCCCACGCTTTAGCCACCTTGTCCTCTATGTTTGAAATTGGACAAGAAGAAGATATGCCTCTCATTCACATCCAAAGATCGTTCCAGGCCGGCATTCTGTCAACAGAGAGGTGGAACCTGGACGGGAAAACCATGGTATCATAACATCCTATAGCGGTTTTGAAGAACAAAGAATACCCGCGATGCATCCAAAACGACAAGAGGACCTTACGAAGGTTGATGCAGATTCTTCCTCAATGGAGAAGTCCTATACAAGAGGAATCACGACATGGTCTGCTCAGATGCGTGATCGCCTTGCAGAAGTTTCCACAAAATTCTAAAAGAAGTGCATGAAGGATCTTTTGGTACCCATGCCAATGGACATGCCATGGCAAGAAAAATCCTCAGGGCTGGATACTATTGGTTGACCATGGAGGCTGACTGTTGCAAACACGTCAAAACCTGCCACAAGTGTCAGGTATACGTAGACAATATCCATGCGCCGTCAACATTATTGAACGTGCTGTCTTCGCCATGGCCGTTCGCCATGTGGGGAATAGATGTCATTAGCCCGATAGAGCCCAAGGCATCCAACGGACACCGCTTCATATTAGTCGCCATCGACTATTTCACAAAATGGGTCGAGGCTGCCTCATATGCTAGTGTGACTCGCAATGTGGTAGTCAGATTCGTAAAGAGAGAGTTGATCTGCCGATATGGATTACCCAGTAAGCTCATCACAGACAATGGCCTAAATCTTAACAATAAGATGATGTCGGAGTTATGTGACCAGTTCAAGATCCAACATCACAACTCATCTCCATACCGACCAAAGATGAATGGAGCGGTCGAAGCGGCCAACAAGAACATTAAGAAAATAATTCAGAAAATGGTTCTCTCATACAGAGAATGGCATGAAATGCTCCCATATGCATTGCATGCTTACCGGACTTCTGTCCGTACATCTACTGGGGCAACGCCATTCTCCTTAGTATATGGGATGGAGGCCGTACTCCCAATCGAGGTCGAGATTCCCTCATTGAGAGTCCTGATGAATGCTAAATTGGAAGAAGCCGAATGGGTCCAGACCCGGATGGATCAGCTAAACCTAATTGAAGAAAAGAGGTTGACAGCAGTATGCCATGGCCAATTGTACCAAAGACGAATGAAGAGAGCATTCGATAAGAAGATCAATCCTCGGGAGTTTCAGGAAGGAGATTTGGTGGTCAAAAAGCTATTGCCTATGCAAAAAGCACTACAAGGGAAATGGTCTCCGAATTACCATGGACCTTATGTAGTTAAGAAGGCTTTCTCCGGAGGCGCCTTGATCTTGGCCGACATGGATGGAAAAGATTTGCCTAACCCTGTCAATTCGGATGCCGTCAAGAAGTATTATGCTTAAAGAAAAGCCCGCTAGGTCAATCGTCAAAAAAACCTAGGCAAAAGTTTGGGCGAGGCAAGAAAGAAAAGCCCGCTAGGTCAACCATCAAAAAGACCTAGGCAAAAGTTAGGGCTATATAAAAAAAAAAAAAAAAAAAAAAGAGAAGAAAGAAAAGCCCGCTAGGTCAACCATAAAAAAGACCTAGGCAAAAGTTAGGGCGATACAAAAAAGAAAAGCCTGCTAGGTCAATCACCAAAAGACCTAGGCAAAAGTTAAGGCAATGCAAGAAAAAGCTCGCTAGGTCCACCATCATCATTGACCTAGGCAAAAGTTAGGGCAATTCAAGTAAGAAGCAGTTTAAACTGAAAACCTGAAAGGGCGGTTTAAACAAAACGGCATCGGCAAAACAAATTCATCCTTCCTGATTAGAGAGGGTAAAAAGGGGTAATAGGTAGTCTCCATCTATACTAGGGGCAAACTCATGCTGGGGCAGGAATGGGCAGATATCCATGGTTCTAGTGAAAGGTTCAAGACTGGTCTGGGGCAAGCTGAATAAACTGGGGCAAAATTTTGGCTTTTCAGAGGCTGGGACAACAATGCACGAAGACATCGCCAAAATGCAATACTAGCACTAATCGTCTCAAAGGCATCACCACCAACCAAAACTAGTTCACCAAACACATCGCCACAAAAACACCCTATGTCCTTCGACTATCTTGTTAATTCCCTATCACATGCAACTGTATTTTCTCCTGTCAAATGTACATGCAGAATGTAACATCTCATTTTAATGACAATTGCTGGTTACTAACACTATACTAAAGTAAAAGTTATGTCGAAATTTTCTTAATGACAAGCTTTTTTGACCCAAACATCTTACTAAAGCAGCACATGCAGCAGATATGTCTCCCAAAATCATCAAAGAAACAAACGATGTACAGAATCCAGCTCACTCTAAAGGATCTGATCGGTGTTAGAAGAAAACCGGGGAGTTAAAGTCCGCAAACAAAATCATGCGGTTTCTCTCTGTCCAAAACTACAAATGGAAAACATCTGCATCTTGCTCACTGGCCTATGTTGTCAGGCTAAAGCATCACATCTGCATCTTTGCTCACTGGCCTATATTGTCAGGCTAAAGCATCACATCTGCATCTTTGCTCACTGGCCTATGTTGTCAGGCTAAAGCATCACATCTGCATCTTTGCTCACTGGCCTATGTTGTCAGGCCATAGCATTACCTTCTTGCATTTCTTGCTCACTGGCCTATGTTGTCAGGCCATAGCATTACACCTCTGCATCTTGCTCACTGGCCTATGTTGTCAGGCCATAGCATTACATCTGCATCCTTGCTCACTGGCCTATGTTGTCAGGCTAAAGCATCGCATCTTTACTTTCCTGCTCACTGGCCTATGTTGTCAGGCTAAAGCATCGCATCTTAGATTTACTGCTTTTCAGGCCTATGTTGTCAGGCCGCCGTAGATTAGATTTACTGCTTTTCAAGCCTATGTTGTCAGGCCGCCCTAGTTTAGATTTACCGCTTTTTCAGGCCTATGTTGTCAGGCCGCCGTAGATTAGATTTATTGCTTTTCAGGCCTATGTTGTCAGGCCACCCTAGCTTTAGATTTACTGCTTTTAGGCCTATGTTGTCAGGCCACCCTAGTTTAGATTTACCGCTTTTCAGGCCTATGTTGTCAGGCCGCCGTAGATTAGATTTACTGCTTTTCAGGCCTATGTTGTCGGCCGCCTTGTGATTAGATTTTTGCTTTTCGGGCTATGTTGTCGGGGCCCTAGTTTAGAATTACCGCTTTTAGGCCTATGTTGTCAGGCCGCCCTAGTTTAGATTTACCGCTTTTTCAGGCCTATGTTGTCAGGCCGCCGTAGATTAGATTTATTGCTTTTCAGGCCTATGTTGTCAGGCCGCCGTAGATTAGATTTATTGCTTTTCAGGCCTATGTTGTCAGGCCGCCGTAGACTAGATTTACTGCTTTTCAGGCCTATGTTGTCAGGCCGCCGTAGATTAGATTTACTGCTTTTCAGGCCTATGTTGTCAGGCCGCCCTAGCTTAGATTTATTGCTTTTCAGGCCTATGTTGTCAGGCCGCCGTAGACTAGATTTACTGCTTTTCAGGCCTATGTTGTCAGGCCGCCGTAGATTAGATTTATTGCTTTTCAGGCCTATGTTGTCGGAGTCGAGATTAGATTTATCGCTTTTCAGGCCTATGTTGTCGGGCGCCGTAGACTAGGTTTCTCTTTTGCTTTTCCAGGCCTATGTTGTCGGGCCGCCGAGATTAGATTTGCGCTTTCGCCTATGTTGTCGTTGCTGCCTAGCTTAGATTTATTGCTTTTCGAGCCTATGTTGTCGGGCCGCAGTAGACTAGATTTACTACTTTTCAGGCCTATGTTGTCCGCCGTGAGATTAGATTTACTTGCTTTCAGGCCTATGTTGTCGCCGCCGTAGATTAGATTTATTGCTTTTTCGGCCTATGTTGTCGGGCATCTAGTTTAGATTTATCGCTTTTAGGCCTATGTTGTCGGCACCGTAGCTTAGATCCTTTCCACGGGAAAGCCTATGTCGTTAGGCCTTCCATACTTAAGTCTCATACAATTTCAGTATCACAACACACAAAGCTGGTAAAGTCACTCCATGAGGATTCACTCTAAGCTCAAAGCTTCTAGTGTCATTCTTGGAGTTTTACAAAAGGTATGTCTCGGACATAAGGTGTTCACGTCTTTACTCATTCTCCTACCACGATAACTCGCAGAACCGCTCCACGTTATCTGCAAGAAAATAAGTAAAGAGGGGCAAACATGTGAAAACACCCGATTATGTCCGAGACTCATTTTAAGGTGGTCAATATATAAAGAAATTCAAAATTGAATTAGATTTATAATTAAAAAAATTTAAAATGAAAATGAAAAAGAAAATGAAAAAAAAAAAATGTAAAATGAAAAACAGACAAAAGTCATTTAGTTTTTTTAATGACCAAATAAAAAGTATAAAAATATATATAATATAATAAACCTGGAATTAAGAGAAAATCAAAAGAAAAATGATAATAAAAAATAATAATAAAAATTGAAAGTAAATAACAAATTTTTAAAAATAGTAAGAGTAGAATTAAAAAAATTAAGGAAAAACGAAACAACAAAAATTTTATAATAATAATCAAAATTAAAAATAATGCTGAAATAATAAAAATAATGAAAACAGAAATGAAATGAATTTTTTTTTTTTCTCGCTTTTTGGAAAATTTGCAAAAGAGGCCAAAACTAAAAAAAGCAAAGGGTGAAAATGCAAAATAAAAGAAAAAGCCAAGTTTTGTTATTTGCAAAGAAGGACAAACAAAAAACAAAAGAGAAGGGAACTCTATTGGGTATAAAAGCTCAGCAGAGAAGAGCACAAGAGGATTTTTGGAAGGAGAGACACATTCTGCTGGGCGAGGATTTTCACAAGAAAACGATCTCCGAGAGATCAAGCTTCCTGAACCCGAGTCTTGAAGAAGATTTTTTGCTCACAAGAGAAGCAATTGGTCCAATCGCTAGCTAAGGAAGTGAGGAGCAGTAGTTCATCTTGAGGAGGAGGAGACCAGCGTTTAGGTGAGGGTAGCTTCCACACTCTCGGGACACGAACACCTGTCCAGTTAGGCTTCTGGTTTACTATCATCTTTGAGATGCAATTAGTTTGATAATATACTAGTTTAAAAAGAATGGCGTTCTAGTTAATCTTGTTGGGTAGGATGAATCTTCAAGGAGATATATTCTATTCGGTTCTTTCTCTGATCTTGATCTAGCCAGACACAAATCTTGAAATCACCCGCACATAAGATTAGATCTTCAAGAAAATGTTATGTTCTTTTGTTTGTGACACTTTGTGAATATCGATTCGTTTCTATATGGATTTCTCTGATGCTGTTCTACGCCTCATAATATCAATCAATCAAAGGAATGATAAACCTGGGAATTAGATTTCACAATGGTATTGATGAGAATATAAGATTTTCTTGAATCGGAAATAAAACTCGCAATTCAAGCCGAGTAAGTGAATCGAATGATCGACGTGTTTTCTTGATGATTCGTGTGTATCTACGGTTTAACGAGGCCAATTTTTGTAGACATAATTGGAAACCTGCTAAGATTTTTCACATTATCCCCTGCACTCAGTAATTCATGTTGCACCAAAAACAGTAGCAATGCACATATGAAGAAATGATTTCGTTAAAACGAAATGCTAGCTGAGCTTCAATGAGGCTACGACCCAAGAATCTTGATGGATAAAGCAAAGAAAAAGGCTGGGAATAGAAGTCAGGGTAACAGCAGGCTTGGGATTATGGTTGCCAATATTGCACAACTCGAGTCACCTGAATACACGTTGACAAAGAAGATGATTGCTTTGGAGAGATCCTTCAACAGCAGCCCACACAGGCCTGAAGTAGCATGAATGATTCTTGCAGTTACACAATGCTAGCTAGGCAAGTGGTGTGATCAGTGTTAGTGATATGGTAGGCGAAGGGGGTAAATTCACAGACCAATTCGGCTACCCTTAGAACAGATTATGGAGCATCAGTTGGTAAAGATCATCGATTGAGGGTAGAAGACATAGGATCATATACCTGAAGAACGGAGGTCTGAAATAGCAGCTTGATTCTGGGATAGTTCAAACCTCCAAATTCACCAATTCTGGTGTTCCAAGATACCCCTTTTAGGCACAGTATCAGTATAAGCAAAGTAGGCTTGATTAATATGAAAATCCAGTTGTGGTATGTGTCTCCTATACAGTGCAAAGCATGGGATAAACAAGCACAGGGAAACCCCGCCTTGAGGTGCATGGCTCCTTATTAAGTTACATAGCTTTCATTATAATGTGGGACACTATGTGTAGACTAAGGTGCAGCTCAGTTGGTTAAATCTCTCCCCAATCCCTTGGTCCTGGGTTCGAAACCCCTTGGGACCAATTCCCTTTTTTTTTTAAACAAATTTCAGCCATGCAGATCAGCCACTTAGTCTCCAGCCAAACCCTCCACCCATAGAAATGACCATACTGTCCCTAATACAATCCCAAAATACCCAATAAGTCCACCCATAGAAATGACCATACTGTCCCTAATACAATCCCAAAATACCCAATAAGTCCTTCCCATAGAAATGACCATACTGTCCCTAATACAATCCCAAAATACCCAATAAGTCCTTGCCATAGAAATGACCATACTGTCCCTAATACAATCCCAAAATACCCAATAAGTCCCTATCATAGAAATGACCATATTGTCCCTGATAAAATCCCATAATACCTATTCTACCCTATGGCCAGTATTTACCATTTTAACCCTAGGAATTATAAAAAATTTAGAAATATAAAAATTACAGAAAAATAAAAAACTTACTTACAGAAATTAGAAAATTCTAAAAACAAAAAAACTTACAGAGATTAAAAATTTTAAGGAATTTAGGAAATTAAATAAAAATTTCAGAAAATAAATAAAAACATAGAAAATTTAGGAAATTAAATAAAAATTTCAGAAAATAGATAAAAATTTTAGAAAATTCAGGAAATTTAAAATTACAGAAAAATTAAAAAATTCAGAAAATTACAGAAAAATTAGAAAATTCAGAAAATTAACAAAAATTTGGAAAAAATAAGAAAAGTTCCAGAAAATTTAAATAAAAAAAATTAATTCCAAAATTTAGAAATTTAGATAGAAATTAAGGAAATTTCTAACATAAAATAAAAAAAAAACTAAAAAAGATATATTAGGAAATTCAGAAAATCCATAAACATTAATAAACATTCAAAATTCATAAAATATAGAAATTTTTGGAAATACAGTAAAAAAGAAAACGAAAAATCTTTTATTACATCCAAGCTTTCTTTTATTCAAAGATTGATGACTTCTACAAAATATTTCTTTTTCCAAAATTTAAAAATCTTTTTCGAATATTTTAGGATCTTCGAGTCTCACGCAACGGGCTCTAAATGAGGAACTGGCGGTTTACTGCTCAACGTTTAGTAGATTCGTATAGGTCCTTGGTGCCTTAGCGCCTCGGACCTTGTGCATGAGTGGATTTGAGGTCCTTTTTAAATTAAAACAAATTTATACCTTTTTCCTAAATATTTTGAGATTCTAGGTCTCACGCAATGGGCTCTAAATGGGGAACTGGCGGTTTACCTGCTGTTCAACATTTAGTGGTTCGTATAGGTCCCTGTGCTGCCTTAGCCGCCTTGGACCTTGTGCATGAGTGGGCCAAAAATCCCTCCCAAAAATAAAATTTCTTTTCGAATAGCAAACTCTTCAAACATTTTCTCAAAAAAATAAGATCTTTACCTTAAGTATTTTTTTGAAGGTCAAGCCTTCACAAACCAAATAATCTTTTCAAGTACTTTTGAAGGTCAAGCCTTCATGCGCTAGAACTACGTAAGCCTTGAGTTTCCCATTGCACCGGGGAATACGTAGGAGCAGGATCAAGTCCTGTCAGGCTAACCTCCATCAAATTATTTTTCACTTTAAAGGGATCAAACATTTTCAAAATCACACACTCAGTTTAAGGGTACCGTTCTTCGGAACGGGTAAGTAGGGTGCCTAACACCTTCCCTACTTGTAACCGACTCCCGAACTTAGAAGCTCCTTCTTGAGTCAGGGTTTTTTTCCAAATATTTTTCCCTTGAATAAAAATTTGGTGGCGACTCCACATTGATTCAAAACAATATTCATTTTAAAATTTTAACGAGTTCGTCATCTCGTCGGAATTACGGTTGCGACACATGCTTCCTAGTAATCTCCTAACAACAAGAAGATCACCTTCGGGGGCATACTCTAATCCTTCTTCACTAGAAGAGCTAGTGGCACTAGAGCTAGAGTTTTCACTTGAGGATTCCAAAGATGAGACTTGTCCATTATCTCTAAGGATCATGCTCTTCTTGTTAGGGCATTGAGAGGCAATGTGCCCTCGTCCCAAACACTTGAAACACTTAATGGATGATTCCTTTTTTATCGGAGTGGATGGGGTGTTGGCCTTTCCTTTCTTGGGATCTTTAATTTCCCTAGGATCTTTAGGCTTAAAAGGGACATCCTTGTGGCCTTCCTTCCTCTTATTTTCCTTCCAAGAACGCTTTGAGGTTGAGTATCTACTCTTACCTTTTCTATGGAGTTGTTGTTCTACCTTTTGGGCTTGGTGGTAGAGTTCATTCAAACTCATATAGTTGTGGAGTTCCACAACATCCCTAATCTCATCCTTAAGCCCTTCAAGGAATCTTGCCATTCTAGCCTCCTCACATTCTTCTATGTTGGCTCTAATGATGGCTACCTCCATATCTTTGTAGTACTCATCAACAGTCCTATTTCCTTGGGTTAATCTTTGGAGCCTATTATGAAGCTCCCTAAGGTAATGAGGTGGTACATACCTATTCCTAAGGATGGCTTTCATTTCTTCCCAAGTCTCAATAGGATGAAACCTTGCTCTCTCTTTCACTAGCTTATCCCACCAAATCAAAGCATAGTCTGAAAATTCAAGACTAGCTAGCTTTATCCTATGTTCCTCCCTTACTTCATAGCACATGAAAATTTGCTCTACCTTCAACTCCCATGATAGGTAGATTTCAGGGTCATTCAAGCCTTGAAATTTTGGAATTCTAAACTTGGTTCCATCTATTCTTTCTTGGTTTCCATTTTCTCTCCTACCTCTATTCCTAATCCTAGAAGAAGCTCCATGACTATGATGGCTAGGAGAATGTCTATCTCTACTTCTATGGATCCTACTCTAGATGAATTTCTAACCCTAAGTGGAGACCTAGATGATTCCCTATCACTCTCATGCCTACCTTGATTTCCACCCCGTGATTATTCCTTTGGTTTCTTCTAGGGATTCATAGAATTCTTCTTGTGAAAGTTCCTCCCTAGGTGAATCAATTTTATTTTTGTTTTTCTTATAACTACTAGGCCCTTCATTTTGTTTCTTTTTAAACAAAGTCTCATTCCTCTTTTCTAGTTCATACAAGCGATCTTCAAATTGTTCACTTTGTTTTCTTAACATTTTTTCAAAGGTTTGGGTAAGGGCTTCTAGTTGTAACCTATTGAAGCTAGGTGGATAATCATTTTCACTCATGATGCTCTCCACCAAGACACAAGATATGAAACAAATCAATTAAGAAAATCACAAATATTCTAAGTACAAATTCCTACCACATAAAACACTTGAACAATTAAGAAATTAAAATGCAGAAAGTTAATTGGTTTCTTACACAAACCAAGGTCCAAGATAGGGAAAGATAAGTAACAAGTAGTCACATAGGCTAAGTTGTAAATCTAGCAATTATGAAACCCCTTATTACTCCTTTCAACAAGCACACTTAGACTCCCCCTTATGGCTCCTTAAAACCACACAAAGGCCTTGGAACTTACACACAATTACTAACAAAATTACAAGGAAAATTTCTAAGTACAAACTAAATCAAAAGGATTACAATATTATAACCCTACTACAACCAAATTCTAAAATTACACCAAAAGAAAGTCCTAGTAAGAGAAATCCTAATCTATTACAAATGGGTAAATTCTTGAAGTCAAGCTTCAAGTCCAAGTCTTCTCCAAGTTCAGCTCCAAGTCAAACAAAATTTCTTTCTTAAGGCTGCATACAAAATTAAACAAAGAATGCTTTGCAAACCAAGAAATTGTTAGCACAATTAAAACAAATTACTTCCTTCCTCACCAGTGTTTGCCACTCTTAGTCACTCAATTTGGTCTTGCTTTACCCTTGAAGAAAAGACACATATTCAACTTAAAAATTAGAGGCCTTGATGTTTCCAATGTGGTAAAAACTCAACTCATCCGAATTCTAGAATGGACAAAACATAGAATTTTGGGGACAAACAAGAAACTTTATCACAAAAATTAGCTAAACTCAAAGGGATTAAAATTGTGACAAACTAGAATTCAAAGAAGACAAGCAACAAAGTGGTGAAAAAGAAGGCACTCAAAAGGAATTCAAGAAGGATGAATGGATTACAAACTTGTGTGAATTGTTCTTAAAACAACTTAACCTTTCTTTGAAAAGAAAATCATTCATATGCATCATAGTTCATTCAAGAGGGATAAATCCAACTCAAGTTGTTCAACACACTTCAATTGATCCCAAACTCAACTCAAATACTACAATTGAAATACAATAAAATGAAACTTGAAGATCATTCAACTCGAATTTTTTTTTACTTTTTTTTTTTGAAAAAATTCTGCCTTTTTTTTTTCACATTTTTTTTCGTTTTTTTTTCTTTTTTTTTGTTCTTTGTTGATTCTTGCTTTTTTGCCTTGTATCTTTTAGGGAAATGTAATGTACACTTATATCACTCCAAAACCAGCACAGGATTAACACTTAAACACCCAACAACAATATTTTCAAAGATCAAACACAAACTTCCTCAAGAACACATGAAGAACAGTGATGAACATGATGAACAATTTGTAGAATTTTGCCAAAATAATTGAGGGGTTTTTGAGGCAACAATGATCAAGTTTCAATTTCAACAACAAAACCCACAAATTCCAAAGGATTTGAGAGAATAATAGATGTGTTCTTGCTGGAAATGCCCATAAAAAAAACCAGAAAAGGGGTTCTTCAATTTCTTGACATTTTGATGCAATTTTGAGCAAATTCACCGATTAATTTAATGTTTAAGTAAGGATCCAACAACATATGACTCAAAGCAACACGAAATACATGTGAATTCAAGCAAGAAGGGGCTGAAAATATGTAGAAAAACTGGAAGAAAAACAGAGACGAAAATGGGAGAAGAAGATGATGAAAAATGAAGGAGAAAAGTGAGAGAAGTTACCTCCAAACAACAAGCTCTTGATACCACATAATACAACCCACTTGGGAGGAGGAGGATGGACCTAGTTGGAGGTAGGATTGAAGCTCAAAATTCAGAGCAGTTTTGGGAGCTCCTCAAATTGTGTTCAATGTAGCACAAAATTGTGCATAAAAATGAAAAGAAGAGGAAACATAAATTTGCATAATGTAAAGAGGGAATTGGGGAAGGTGATTGCAAGAATTAAAGGTTGGAAATAAAGTGCAGAAATGGAAGAAAGGGCAAAACGAAAATGACCAAAATTAAAGGGGAAAGGGGCTGAAAATTAAAGCATAAACTAAGAACCAGAATTCTAAATTGCAAGAAGGTAAAAATGGCAGAATGTAAATTGCAGAAAAATAATTCCTAAGCTAGGCGCCACTCCACTAGCTAGAGGAAGCTAGGAAGATAAGCCAAGTTCCACCACATTGGAGGCTCCAATGATAAGGAAAAGGGTCTTAACCTCAAGAACAAGCAAGAGGAGAAGAAAGAGAAGAGAAAGCTGCTCTCTCAAGGGAATTTCAGATTCCAATAGCATAAAATGACCAAAGGTGTCATTTGCTTACATTGAGCCCTTATTTATAGGAAAAAAGGAAGGGGGCTGCTTGGTTGTGGGTTTGGGCTGCCCTTAGCCAACCAAGCTCTTAACCTAAGCCTGTTCCTATTCTAAATAACCTATTCTTATTCCATGTTGGAATAAGCTATTCCCACTTTTACAACTTAAAGAAAAATACAACCAAATTAAAATTAGGAAAATTTTCAGTTTTATTATCCTTAAGCTAAAAATTTCTCTTGAAAGTCAATTTCCATGCTCACATCAATGTAACAAGGTAGGAGATCCCTGATTGTATTTTATGACCAAGATCAAACTAGGGTCTTGAGATCAGAGATCCTATACTGTTAGCCTAACAGCAGAGGCAATTCCCCCTAAGACTTAGAATCAGTTATCGACCATCCACTCTGCCATGCTTATAAGGACAGTTCCTGATTAGCCCTGTGGAAAATGAAGGAAAAGCTATTAGAAGCTCGTCGGTCCTATACAATTATTGACATAAGGGATGCATGCTAATCAAGACTTATATGTCTCATCATTTACATGGAAATTTCATATTTTATCCCTTTTCGCCAGTTCAGTTCTGTTACCTGCCTCCAAATATAACCAAGGGCTGCACATCTTTTTTTGCTTATGGGCTTTTGGGCTTAACGCCTGGTTAGTTTTTTTTTATCTAGACTGTTTTAGTATCTCTAATTATTCTGATTTAAGAACAGGTTGTTAAGTTGCCTAAGGACCTAACTGTAATCAACCTTTCAGTATACCTTAGACTATTATGAGCAAACTTAGGATTATCAACACTACTTGAAACCAAACCTTCATTGTTCTACCCCCTTGTACTTAACTCCAGCTTGCGCAGTGTTAAATGGAAACTATGTTGAGCTGTTTGGGTCCTAACTCCCTACTGGTCATGGTTGGGTTAATCCTTAGAGATTAGCAGAAACCCCAAAACCTACAGACTGCACATGGGAACAGTTCCTTAATCCTTGCTGACCTGTGTTTGACCTAGAGTGAGCGATGGAGTGGTTTATGACTGTATTACACGCCAGCATAGGGCTTGGACAGCAGTCCTGGTGCCTGACATGTCAGACTTATATAACCTTACTATTCTTCCTCTTACTTCTTGGTTGATGCCCTTCTATAGCCACTGGTACCACAGAGTCTAACAAACCAGAGGATACCTGGTCCAGGACGGGCAGGATGATCAATGACTATTGCTCACAAGACTAAACAGTTATTTTCTATTTTTTAGGCTTACACTTTTTTGGATCTAGATCTCAAACCTAGGTGACTCGACCAATTCAAACCAACTTGAACCAAAAAATGGATTCATTTCTGTATAAGTCCAATGCATGTTCATGCTTGGTAAGTTTAGGTGCTGATACCCAACCTTGATAGGCTACTGCCATAGTCTCTAATTGCACATTGGATTCTCGGACCTGAGACTCTGAGTCTACCTCTGGTCTGGTTATGTTGGTATCAACTTTGGGTGCTTTACTAAGCCTAAACCTGATACAATGAAAGCCCTCTCTTTGTGTGGCAGCTTATCTGGTTTATAAAACACCACCCTTAAAACCAGAGTGGAAGTACAAGCCAAATTGAGCTTACTCTCATATTTTACTGTATTAAGGACCTGGTACAGCCGATGATATTACAGACTAAAATTTAACCTGCGAGCCACCTAATTTCCCTAATAGATCTTTGATCATTAAGGGTTCTCCCGCTCTTCAACAAACCAGGGATTGCCAATGTGTCCCTGCTGTGAGTAAGTGCACCATTCACAGTATTCATAATACCGTTCTTAGACTTACATTGATTCCTATTGAAGCCAAAACCAGTGTGACTAGCTACCTAAGCTCCAAACCTCATCTCGTTCCTAACTGCCTAAACTCCAGAATCTCCTAGCAGCCACTATCAATTCACAGAACTAGAAGCTTTTAGGATGATCTAACTAGGATCTACCATATCCTAGGTGGTTCCGATCAGGTTTACAGAATAATAGTAGGCACATCTTATTGATAGAAGCAATTGAGCAACAATTCTCCCTAGCGTTTAAGGTTATGACTACAAGAAAAATTCGCAACCTATGATACTTTGTTTTTGACCCAAGCTTACCCTTAACCACCTCCTAATAGGCCAGATTCCCCAATGATACCCAATTTCAAGTGATTTCTCTTGAGTTTTTGCTAGAGTTTAGCTTAAGGATGGACCTGATTTAAGGCACTAGCATAGCTGCCAAGACAAATCTTGTCTATTTATACGCTAAGCTAAGGATTCCAGTGTCAGCTACTCATGGTTTGGCCATCTCTGTGGCAGAGATGCTATTGGGATCTCAATGACTTCTTTTCCTATCCTTATCCGACTGTGGACAAATCTAAAAGATCAAAGTCATGACCTGCCTGTGCTTTGAACAAAAGGAACTTAATTTACAAAAGCAGGAACTCTCTTGTTAAGCTAATTAAGACTTCCTTCCATTGTCTAAGCTTCCTCTTTCTTATCACTTGAGCAAGAGGTTCCTTAAGGCGAGACTATTTCCCAAACCTACGTAGAATTTAAGTACTAGGTAGGGAACAAGATTAATTTACAGTAAAGAAGACTTATGGAATTTCTTTACAACTAAAGGATCAAAATATGTTGCAACATTGGAGCAACAGGCATCCTTGTCAGTTCAGACGTATTCATTTATCTTATAAACTACAAAGCAACCAGGTAATGACCATAGTATGACCGAACTAAACATGCATCTACTGCAAATGCTATTGAGTGGCAAGAAGAAGCTGCTAGACTAAGACTAAGTCATATTATCATCTACTTGAAAGATTCAAACCATCTGTAATCCCTATAACCAATGTGAAAAAATAAGAAAATTAACACAAAATTGAATCAGGAAAATCAGACAATATTCAACCTGCAACAATCACCTCCATTTCCAATTCCAGATGGGTACAACAAGTAAAATTGGTTTTGGAAAACTAACCTGAGTAGTTCCTAAGTTGAATGGGGTACAAATTTTCCAAACGAGAATGAAGTCTGTTTGACACAAGAGTTTTGCAAAGATTTTAGCAATCAAGACTGAACCAAAACAGGGAAACTTGAGGCGTAGAAAGAAATTGTTAGTGGAACCTTCGTGTGAGTATTGAACCAAAACCAGAGGACGTTCATGTCACGAACGGAGAAGGCTTTGGGAACAATCCAAGCTAGAAGAGAGGGAATTCAGTGAAAATTTCTCCAAGAAGAACCCCCCAAGCCCCGAGAAGAATACCACTGAGTTTGAGTAATTGAACAAGACCAAGAAAAAAACTCAGAGAAAACTCCCAAAGCCCTTTATCAAAGAATTTGTTCTCCTTTTTTTTCAAAGATGTGCCCCCCTTTTTTCGGTGCCAAAAAGTAACCGTCGGCTTTTTTTCAACTTCCCCTTTATACCCTCTTCTAACCATGGTAATATCAAACCTACCCTTGGTTATTTCCTAACCTAAATAGTAACAACCCTAACTAACCTTTAACTAACCCTAACTAATCCTAACCAGCAAAAACTGAATTTCATCTCCTCTTTTCAGTTTTTTTTTATTTTTCTTTTATTATTTTCTTTTCCCCCTTTTCCTTCTCTCTTTCTTCTTCTTCTTTTTTTAACTTTTATGACTATTTATTAATTTTAGTATTGCCGTTATCTATGTTATTTGCTACTTCTTTTATTCCTTATTATTAGTATTTTATATTTATATTTGTAATTTTAATGTTTATCAATATTTATTTTTTATACATATTTATTACTTATTTTTGTTTAACTAGGCCACCTACCTATTTAGGCCTCACTATTTCTACTTTTTTTTTTAATTTTCCTCTCTCTCTTTTTTATTTAACTTTCTTTTGTTATTAAAACTTCCTGGACAGGAATTGGTGTTCAAAATCATCATTGTCACCCTCAACATCACCTTAAATCGTCATCGTCATCCATTAAAAATCAACATCGTCAACGTTACCATAGTTCATCATCATCATCATCGTCATCCTCAACATCATCCTAAATCATTATTGTCATCCACAAAAACGCCCTCATCATCAACGTTTACCGTAGTTCACCATCATCATCATCAATATCATCAAGCTCATCATCATCATCACTGTCATCATCATCACTATCATCATTCATCATCAAGCTCATCATCGTTCATCATCATCATCATCATCATCATCATCGTCATCCTCGACATCATCATAAATCATCATTGTCATCCATAAAAAAGCACATATCATCCATGCATGGCCTTTACAAATCATATGATATAAGACTTGGATAGATGATAAACCATTTAGGTGAATTCAAACTTGATTTTGTTGTACCATACGAGATTGCTTGTTGATTTTTTTTCTGCATGAGATACTATGAGTCAATGGTTCGGCTATAAGTCGCGCCAACAGTTCTTGTTACTATTAAATGAAAATCTCCAAGGATTATCCAACCTCTCGAGAGTCAGTTGATGGACTTGCTAAATATGGCTTAAGAGGAAGTTACTGCCATGATTCCGTCGTCTACTAAGGGTTGTGCCATGATTTAGATATACTGGAAAGGGTTGAAATGAATCCTGAGATTCGTGACCAAAGGATCTGGATGATATTGGTACCACTACTGTTACTTTGGACCCCACCTTACTCACTAATGTTCTAGTTAAAAGTTTGCGTGAACATACTTGAAGAGAGAATTAAGGTGAAGGTGCTTGGGAGTGGTGGCATTTGCTAACTGTACAGATAGTAAAGATCCTTAAGAGGCATAAACTGTCCTGTCAAGCAACATGGTCACTCTACTAGTTTTGCCTTTTTCATTCCTGAAGGTGCAAGACTTGATAAGAGAATTGTGATCACAAACTGATCCGGGTGCGATAATACTGAATTTATTAGGGGGTTGAAGGGCCTCCAATGACGGCTAATAATTGTCCATATGATCAGCGGATATTGCATGTGTTTTGTGATTGGTGGCATTCTGCTACCCTTAGGGCTACACAGAAACAATTCCTACATTCACAGACTATAATGCCCAATGAATCATTTGGGCCACCCCTTTTTCATACAAATCGTGTCAGGTTCTGTCCTCTAACTTGAATCCTTTCATTTGAGATCAAAGAGAATAGAATGATTCATCCTTGATGATAATACCCAACTCGGTTTGAAGTGGCTAATGCCCTTAAATCCTGGTCTACCAAGCATAAGAAAGCAAAGGCCGAGGCAGCTAACGTTGTTGCTGGTTGGATTAAAGTTACAGAAGGTCTTCTAAAGGGCTTATGCAAGGTAACGAGACCATGTAAGGGGGCCATGTAAGAGCCATACAACTTCTAGCTCTTAGTTGCATCAAGCAAAGAGGTCATATAACCCATAACCCTTCATAAGAGGATGCGCTTAAACACTTGAAGAATAAGATAGAAGTTAGCCTTTCCCTTTGAGTAACATAAGTAGGGAGCTAATTTAGGCAGGTTTAATTAGCTCGAAGACACGTTGGTTTCCAGAAGGACAACGTATGATTGTAGAAGAATAATCAAGAAGGCCATGCTAACCATGGTGAAGTTTTTCTTCTTGACACCTAATGCCAAATGTCTGTGTCCCATGCAACTCATGCAACTCCTACGTCCAAGAAGGGTCTATACATGGAAGCGTTCAAGGAACATGCTCATGACTAATACAAGATGGCCTCTGGAAATTGTTGTGTTGCTTCAAGCATCATTGAAGGTAGCGAACCCGAACTATTATTGCAAGCTTTAGCTCGTCGCATTCGTTGCAACGTGTCCAGCTTCAGGAACCAGTCACGGTCAGCCACAGAGGAACCCTATGCCAACACCCATCGCCCGAATTCACATCCCTTGCTGCACGACCAGGGAACAAGACACATTTCGATTTTCATTCTTCAATGGTATGTTATGAATCCAAACCCTTGGGTAGTGTGGTATAAGCGCATGGCAAAAGAAGGGCAGCATTAGCATGGGGTTCCTCTTGATGTAAAAAAACAGCACATGCATACACATGGGCGGAGTTACATGCAAAAAAGAAGAAGATAAACTTAAATCAGCAAAGGGCCCACCGACAAATCTTGTTAAAGAAAAGAGAATGGTCCAGCCTCAGGTACACATGCATAGATAATGCAATAGAAATCACAAGGTTGGGTAGCTCAAGTGGCTAAGCGCTTTACCCACTATTTCCCCTGCCCTTGGTTTGAGTCCCAGCCGAGGCTATTTCCAATAAATGCCTCCATTTTGTGCGCATGTGGGGCCGTGCTTGAATTAAAACAGGCCATTTGAGGAATAAAGCCTGGGTCGTGCCAAATTAGTTGCTTTTACGCCCCTATGGGTCAAGCCCACATATATGTTTTCTCATTTTATTTTATTTTTTGCAAATTGAACCCAATTCAAAATTTTAAAACCAGATTTAGCCATTCAAGCACAAATCAAGGCAAGCAAATTTTGAATTAAGTTTAATTCCCTTTTTCCTTTTTTCGAATTCCAAGGTAAACAAATTTTAAATTAAGTTTAATCCTTTTTCTCTAAGTTCATTTCAAGCTCACTTTAAATCAAATTTATTTTAAGTTCAAGTCAAGTTTATTAAATTTTAAATCGTCTACTTTATTTCAAACCAAGTTTTTTCTTTATCTCAAATCCAAAATCAAGTATTATTTTGAATCAAGTTTAATCCTTTTTCCTTTTAAATCAAATGCTTTTGCCTCAAAACCAAATCAAGTTTAATTCCTTTTTTAAAATCAAGTCCATTTCAAATCAAGTTCATTTTATTTTAAATCAAGCCCAATTCATTTCTTATCCTTATTATTTTTAATTTAAATTCATTTTGGAACCACAAGTCTCACACAATGAGCTCTAAATGGAAAATTGGTGGTTTCACTACTGTTCGATATTTAGAGATTCATATAGATCCCAATGCAGCCTTAGTTACTTTGGACCTCGTGTATAGGTGGACTAGGAGTTCCTCTTAAATAATAAAATCTTTCAAAATATCCTTTTGGGAATCACAAGTCTCATGTGATGAACTCTAAATGGGAAATTGACGGTTTCGCTGTTGTTCGATATTTAGAGATTCATATAGATCCCAGTACAACCTTAGTTTCCTTGGACCTTGTGCATAGGTGGACTAGGAGTTCCTCTTAAATAATAAAATCTTTCAAAATGTCCTTTTGGGAATCACAAGTCTCATGCGATGAACTCTAAATGGGAAATTGGCGGTTTCACTGCTGTTCGATGTTTAGAGATTCATATGGATCCAAGTGCAGCCCTCGTTTGGCTCGGATCATGTGCAGCCCTCTGTTCTTCTTCAAGGCGTGATCATGTGCACTCCTCATTGTTCATAGGCTTGATCTGATAGCATAAGAGGTCAGATATCGGATACAGCACCTTCATATTCCTCTTGAAGGCGTGAGCGGTCACCCAAATGTATAGCACCGGTAAGCAGCAGATCAGCTTCTTCCCCTTCCCTTCATGGCAAAGGTTCAGCGTATAATAAACGTCGGCCAACAGAGCGATGACAGCTTTTACCTTATAGCCCGAGTCCGAATAACATATGCCATTACCTTATAGCCAAGGCCCAAATAAAATATGCCATGACCCTGTTAGGGAGCGCCTACCTACCACATTATTCTAGCTCAGCGTGACCTAGTGGGGTTTTTTTTTGGAAAGGTACGTGAGCATGTGTCCAATAGGTGGGAGAGAAATTAAGAAAAAGTGCTGCCGATGGGGTTCGAAACTAGTCCTCTACATGTGAATTTTGAAGGTACCAACCACTCGAACCAATTCTAAAACTTGGCTATTGATGCCTAAGCTTACTTGATGTGGACTGTACTCAAGAGGTACGTCCACCTTTATGCATGGCTGCATAGGGACTTAGCCTTCACTTAATACACACTGTGTTAGGTTAACTGATAGGGGAATTGAAGCTTAACGAGTGGCTTGTATGGATGGTCTGTTGTCTCGCTTCGAACGAGCTGTATAGGTGGCCCCCATTCTAGACTTCGTGGCTTCTTCTGATCCTCACGAGTCCATATGAAAATTCTGCTTGCATGGTTGTGTGCCCCAGTTATTGTGATGACATTGAAACGAATTTTACGAATCTAAATTATATTCGGCTTTGAGTAGTGCATCTGCATCACGAGTGCAATGTAATGACAACTTTTCATTCCCATAAAAATACCTATTTATTTTGAAGGCTTCTAAATCATTGTAAACACCCATTTATGTCCGAGCTCCCCCCCCCCCCCCCCAATTTTGAAATTAATTAATAAAATATGTAAATAAATAAATAATAAACAAAAAACTGAAAAAATAGGAAAATACAGAAAAACATAATTGGACAGCTCCAGATGACCATGTTGCTGAGGTTGAGCCTAGGGCAAATTCTTCTGTTTCAAAATGTGGAAGTCGAGATGAGAGAAAGACACTTGAGTGTGAAGGTAATAGCCATATAGGTGCTGGAAATTTCACTACTAGAAATTGCACTCCACTTTGATTTACAAAATGCTCAAAAGCTTATACGTCCCTCCTACGCGTCGTGCATCCCGCCTTGCTGTTTGTTATATTGGGAGCCTATGGGAAGCTTTAGAAAGCCATGCACAACCATACAATTTGGCTTCCATGGCGAACAACGATTAGCGACAAGCCATGCATAAGTCATATGGCCCTTGGTTTGTGAGGCAGTTCGTTAGAATAATTGGAGCAGCAATACCACATGAACAGAAACCATGCAAACTGGGCAGCAAGCTTGTTGTTACCCTCGGTCACTGCCTTATGGAGCTAAGGAGTAAGTTTCGTGTGTGTACAAGCCCACCCCCTAGACAAGTATGTGATCCGTGCCTACTAAAAGTTACTAAGAAGGCTGAGAGGTTCCATTAGCAATGGATTACTCCTTGTCCGATCACAACCTCAAGGCTTCGTGAGTGTCGCATAGTCGCTCAAGGGTCATCCAGCCATCAGTGAGGGATGCCATGCAAAGCCATGCAGCTGTTAGCTCGCCGGAGGCTACTCTCAACACAGGCCGTGTAGTCACGAGGCTCGCCCATATTCATCTGTGTATGCTTGGGAATTTGTCATGATGAGTAGGAAAAGCCTGACCTCGACGTACACTTGCATAACGAAGTTACTTCTCACAGAATCCGCCTTCACGTGCTTAATTGGATTAAGGGGCACCAATGCCAATTGATAGTCTAGCTACAGTGGCAAGGCATTACACATGAAGCTACTGAGATGCTTGAACTAATTACGCTTAATAGGGAGGCCGTGATCCCCCAAAGGCTCGAATGTTTAACAACCCTTGGAAACAGCATTCTTGCCTTGTATGCATACGAGAATTAAGGTCCTGTAGGTGCTGGGTTTGCAAAAAAAACCAGAGAGCAAATTAGTCTCGTGCATAGACGGGGGGTGCATGCAAAAGGATAAAGAGAGTGGGCCCCGCTTGTGAACCAAGTTGGGGCAGTGAAATAAACATCGCCCACATTTACATATAAGAGAAAGGAGAGCAATGCTACAAAGATTGAGTGGCTCAGATGGTTGAGCGCTGCACTCCTGCCCTGTGACCTGGGTTCGAGACCCTTGTACCACCCTTTGCCATTTTGTTACAAAATTACCAATTCTGCCCCAAAAAATTCCCAAATACCAAAACTGCCCCTAAACTCCAAAATACCAAATCTGTCCCTGCAGATTCCTAAATACCAAAACTTCCCCTAAACTCCAAAATTACAAATTCTGCCCCCAAAAAATTCCCAAATTCCATTTAAGCCCCAATTTCCTCAAAATTCCAATGAATTCTTCTTCCCTCAAAGATCAAATCATTTTCCTTTTTAAGCTCAAAATCAAGATTATTTTGAGATAAATTCCGTTTTCAAATCATTTCTTCACTTATCTTTATTTTTCTCGAGTTAATTTCTTTTTCCATTTTTGGGATCTTTGGTCTCACGCAATGGGCTCTAAACGGGGAACTAGCGGTTCACCTGCTGTTCAACGTTTAGTAGTTCGTATGGGTCTCCGTGCTACCTTAGCCGCCTCAGACCCTGTGCATGAGTGGACTGAAGATTCCTCTAAAAAATGAAAATATTTTTCAAAACATCATTTCCTTTTCGAATACCCTCGAAGGTCAAGCCTTCAAAACAAACTGGAACTACGTAAGCCTTGAGTTTCCCATTGCACCGGAGAATACGTAGGAGTAGGATCAAGTCCTGTTAGGCTAACCTCCATCAATCTATTTATTTTCACATTAATTAAGGGATCAAACAATTTTCAAAAATCACACACTCAGTTTAAGGGTACCGTTCTTCGGAACGGGCGAGTGGGGTGCCTAACACCTTCCCCATTGGTAACTGACTCCCGAACCTAAATATTTTCCTCGAGTCAGGGTTTTTTCCAAACTTTTTCCCTTAAATAAAAATTTGGTGGCGACTCCACACATTAATCAAAATAAATTCATTTTTAAAATGTTAGCGAGTTCATCGTCTCGTCAGAATTACGGTTGCGACAGATGGCTAATACCCTGATTAATACAGAGCCTAGTCATTGCAATGAATGAAGCAAAAAGTATTGGACAACCCCGACTCGGATATCTCACTATTCTTTGGCCTAGAAGCGTGTCATCATAGCATGGACATACCAAATGGTCCATCACCTTCTGAAGGCGGTACTACTGCAGTTTCATCAGCTAGGATCTAATTGACACAAGGAATAATTTTCCTTCGTTTTGATCCCCTTTGTGCATGATTTCATAGATGTCCGATCATGTGATTCTGCTGCATGGTCTTTAGAAGGTTGGATCATCGGCTTTAGCTTGCACGTAAATGAGCGTACATGCATGCATTGCCTGATTTATCTTACGTGAATATTCAAAGCCAAAAAAACCTATTTGTACCCGTTGGTTCCTTTGTCACATGCAACCTCAAGTGAGTGGCACGACCCCCCTACATCCTTTGGTAGAATAGGCTTAGGTATCCACATGTTCAACGTATCCATTGTCCTAGCCATTACTTAGGTGGGACTCATCCCAAGGCTGCTATGCCTATATGAGCATCATTCTACACCTCATCGTAGCAGTCAGCACTTCCTAAGTTTACAACAACTCCAAGGTATTCCTCTATCTTTGCTGAGACCCAAGACACCTTTCACCCTGTTCCTTTTACTTTTGCCAACGTGCATATTGCTAGACGGCACCAGCGGAGCCTTGGACTCAAGTCCTACCATGTCACCAATGAGTTGGATCTTATTGGATGAATATGTTGCATGTCTATGCTTCCCGGACTTCCCTTTGAGTCAATCAGCTCCCTACACCAATGGTGCATCCATTTCAGCCTATCCTCTGAACCTTCTTTCCCTTTAACTTCAACTATCTCCACCACCCGACAACTCACTTGGTTTGGTAACAGCTGTGGGAGCTAGTAATCCTTCTAAAGAAAGTAGGGCGACTATGACTAGAGTTACGACCTCTACTAACAGTGTAGGAGTTT
Source organism: Canavalia ensiformis (assembly GCA_026541065.1). Classification (NCBI taxonomy): domain Eukaryota; kingdom Viridiplantae; phylum Streptophyta; class Magnoliopsida; order Fabales; family Fabaceae; genus Canavalia; species Canavalia ensiformis. The sequence goes on along the minus strand of JAMKYM010000358.1, from coordinate 101,582 downwards.
CATATTGAACGCGCTTAGCCATTCATCGATGCTTCCTCTCGAATTATTGCTGCTTTCAGTCCTTGCTACACCTTGCCTACTATAGGTATACTTCCTGAAGTGGCATGTGCGTTCGCCGTTTCTAGCACCTGCAGCTTTCTCCTTACTTTTCAGAAAATGTCTTTGTTTTTCCATATAGATGAGACAAGTTCCCCAAAAGAATCTTCCTATTTTTTCTTCTGCCTGGAGGGGCTAGTCCTTTTTAACATTGATTTGAATTCTATTTCAGTCACCGCAAATTCAATAGAGTCACTGCCTTGGTGCGCTTCCTTGAGCAGAGTTTGCAAACTCGCTTCCTTTAGCCCAAACAACCATCTCTTTCTGATGAGACAGGATCCAATATGATTTCATACAATCTGTAATCTCCCATCAATTGCATGGTGCAGGGCTCACATACGTGACAAGTTCGAGACAAAGTACCCTTCGATCAAGCAACTTCAGATTTGGACGTCCTAGGATCTTTGGGGACTTTGATAGCTTTCATCAAAGCTGAGTCCAGTGTGCCCCTGCTTCGAAGAAACTGTTACCAACTCTAAGTGGTTCCAAGTGCGCCTAAAGTTCCTGAATCCACATCGCCACATATTTTTGACCTCTCTCGATCCTCACAAGTTCCATCTTGACGCTGCATAAATAACTTGTTGGCTTCATGCATTGTATCAGTCCTTAGTGGCGTTAGCATCAAGCCTCACTCTGAATTCGTAGATCGACATTTAGGTTTGGATCCCTTACTACAAAAGGCCTATTGTCTTCTCCAAGGCAAAGTATGCATCGTGAATCGTAACAGAAGGCTTGGTTGTAGACGTGCATTATGTGTCTCAAGAAAATAGTCACCATGCATGAAATCGTTCGGTCTCACGAGCCATATTCCATCAGAAATATACTTATTCTCTCTATTTCGCGAGTGCGAGTAGGGGCAGAGAACAATCTTGCAATAACTTAGTCAATGAAATGTGAACTCTCCTATTCCTTATGATATCTTACCTTACTTTTACACCTCTATGCTCAATGGAGATTGAGACTCATTTTAGCGTTCCTGATAGAACAAACAGGTTGTGTTCAAAGATTTGGTTTAATGCAATTTTCGATGATCTTGAATTCCATTCACGCACAGATATGTAAAAATAACGTCTAATAAACATATTAAACGAAGATTGCATGTATTAGGGATTACCCTAACCTGAATGATGCAAGTTTCTGGCGAGGCTGATCTTTGCTCTGCTGAAGCCTAACATGGTGCCCCTTGGGTGCTACTGCACTGGCGAGAATATCAGAAGGTTGAGCAACAAGTCCAGAAAGTTCCAGAGCTATTAGAGAATATTTGAGAGAGCTTTCCCTTTTTCTTCAAAGGAACTTCGCCTTCATCGGCTAAAGACTTGAGACTTGTACGTGACCTCCTTCTCCGATTTTTCCAATCCTTTCCTGAGTCACCTTCTTTCTACTTATAGGTCTTTTGTGCATACTTCAATACCCATTTCCCCTCACTAACCGACTCCAACCGTTTTAACAAACTTTTATTTTTCCCTTTCATTATTATTGTATTGTTTTTCCTTTCTTTTCTTTTGTCTTTGTTTATTATTATTTTATTATTTCTTTACCTCTTTCGCTTATATTTTGTTTAATTTTGTTTATTTTTCTTTATATATTTTATTATATTTTCTTATAATTATTATTTTTTACTTCATTTCTTTTTTTCTTTCTTAATATTATTTTTATTATCATTCTTTATTTTACAGATTTTATTTATTCTATTTTTCTGATTTTACCTTTTTTTTCTTTATTTTTGTTAGTTTTTTCATTTTTAATTTTTATTTTTAATTTTATTTATACTTGTATTTTCAGTCGTTTCCACTTATCTTTTCGCATTTTCTATTAATATTTCTATTTTTGTGTTTTTAATTTCTTTTCTCCGTTTTTTATTTTGGTTCTTATTACTTAAGTTATTATTTATTTACTAATTAATTTTAACATGGGGCCTCAGACATAATTGGATGTTTACAATGGTCTGTTTGGAATCCCTGGTTGGATTCTACTTTATTCTGCTTCCTTATTTGGTTTTTCTCTTTGAGTTTGATTAATAAGACGTTCAAAATTATTTAATACAGTAATGACATTGTCACCATCAGGTATTCATTACTTAGGTGTAGGATGAGTGATGGGTTGAATGATGAAAAGAATGGAAAATTTAAGAAGTAAAGTTAACATGGTAAGGTACATGCCCAAGAAACATGAAAAATGTATTTTTGTATTTCTTATTGAGATTTATTTATAGAAGATTGATTTTGAAAAGTATGAAACATCCTGGATGATTTCCCTTAGTATTTCAATATGTACAAGGCACCTCATTGTGCTGCTCCAATTTCCTTCAGCTAGCTGATGAGCTCTCATGATTTGGCAATGGATTATTTCCCACATTAGGAGCAAACTTGTCAAAATCCAACCATTTAGCATCAATCAGGCTTTGCACCTTACGCTTCAGAGCTTGGCAATCTTTGGTTGAATGACCGATGAACCCCGCATGATCGCACCTGGCATTTGGATCATACCATTTAAGGTATGGTGGTTCTTGAGGTTTTAAGGGATAAGGAGAGACTAGAGAGTTTTGGATTAAGCGAGGTAGCAGCTCAGTATGGGTCATTGGGATAGGATCAAAATGGACAGACTTTTTCTCTTTTTTCTGAGCTTGGTTAGGGTTTTGGCTTATGACTTGTGTTTGGGTCGTGGCTTGTGTTTGGGCCATGTATGGTGTTGATGGTTGACATTGCATTGGATGGTTATAAGTTGGAGGATAAAGTGTTTATTAGGTTGTGGAGATGTAGGGATATGGCATATAAGGAGTATATGGTGGTGGTTGGAAACTAGTTGGCCTGTAAGATGCCATTTGAGGAGTATATTGGCCTTGACTGAAAGCCACATTATATATCTCTCATGTCTTCTTCTTTCCAACAGAAGCATTTACTGTCCCTGCGGACTTGTGCGCAATCCTTCCACTACTCATGCCACCTTCAATCCTTTCCCCTATGACAATGACATAAGAGAAACTGGCAGTCGCACTGCCAATCATCTTGTCATAGAAAGGATCTTGAAGTGTGTCAATGAATGTGCTGACCAATTATTTCTTAGATAAGGGAGATTGCACCTGAGCAGCCAACTCCCGCCATCTTTGAGCATAGTGCTTGAAGGTCTCATCTCCCTTCTTGGCCATATTCTGGAGCTGAGTTCTGTCCGGAGCCATCTCTAGATTGTACTTGTATTGTTTCAAGAAGGCATCAATCAGATCCCTCCATGAATGGATATGCGTCTGTTCCAATTGGGTATACCAGTTGGCGGCTGCCCCAATTAAGCTATCTTGAAAGAAGTGAATGAGCATCTTGTCATCATGAGCACATGCGGCCATCCTCCTACAGTACATGGTCAGGTGGTTCCTCGGACAACCAGTTCCCTGATATTTTTCGAATTCAGGAACCTTGAATTTTGGAGGGATGACCATGTATAGGACTAGACATAAGTCAAATCCATCTCTGACATCATATGCACTTCCTTTAATTTCCCTGATTCTCCTTTCCAGGGTTTTCCACTTTTCAGCACTCTCCTCAAAAGGATGGTTTGGGTACTCTCTTGGCCTATTGTGAGGCGGGAAAGGTATGTATATAGGGTGAGGCCCTTGAGTGAACATAGGATTCGTCCCCCCAAGAGCTGTTTGGTAGGCTTGGGTAGGTTTATGTGAAGTGGTGTTTAGGATGATATGAGGGATTTCTATGGGGTTTAAGGGTAGGTTTTGTGTTTGAGTTTGTGTTTGTTTCATGAAGGAGGGTGCATGAGGGAATCCATGGTGAACCCACTCAGTTTGGTTAATGGTATAGGGTTTTGCGGATTGTAACCAGGAGGATATGATAGGCCAACCGGTTCTTCTAGAAGGGATCCTGTTTTGTCTCTTTTTTCTGAAAGTTGTGTGGCCTCCATTAGTTTGGCCATTTGATCCTTCAACATTTTCACCTCATTTCTCAGCTCTTCGTTTTGTCTCTCCAATTCATCCATGATCTTTGATTGGGAACGAGTTCTATAAGGATGCCGAAAAGCTGTCTTCCTTCAATTTTTTCTATTTAATTATTAGAAGAATATGAATGCAAAATCATGAATGATAAAATATTAATGCTTCAATGAGTGTCAAGATGAAGAAGGTGTGCGATGATTTTCAAAATCTCCTTTTTTTCAATGATAAATTTATTTAATGCATGAATGAATGCAATGCACAAATAATTAAAGGTTTGAAAGTTGATCATTTTTTGAATGGTCTGTTGCTTTTATTTATTTTGGCCTCTTTATGGGATTTTTAGTATTTTTAATTTTTTGTAATTTCTTCTTAAAAATTTGATTTTGTTAAAGCCTTTCTAGATTTTTTCTTTGTTTTGTTTTGTTTTATTTTTATGATCGTTTTAATTTTAATTCCCTCTCTCTTTTGAATGAGAAATTATTTTTTTTAGATTTTCAAATCTAACTCTTATCTGCTTTTGGATTTTGATTCGAATTGGTTTAGGAAAAAATTTGCTCCAGTTTAATCATTAGTTCGAGAGATTATTTTTGAATTTTTTTATTTCAAATTTTATTTGTCAAATTTGTTTATTTTTATTGATTTTATTTGTCAAACTTGTTTATTTTTCTAATTTTATTTGTTAAATTTTAGTTTAAATCAATATTTTGTGTGTTTAGAATAAATATTCCCTTTTGGTATTTTGGGTGAAATGACGTGTGACATGGGTTTAAGGTCTTCTGATGTATGCATATTACACAAGGTGGTTTGTAATCCTAAGGTTGTGAAGGTCACTAGAGCCAAGTTCTAATTCCTGGTGCTTGCTACAACCGTAGAGAATGCTACTAGCTGTAGGGCACCAAGAAAATGATGCACTCTAACTGGGGTTTTCATGATAGCCAAACGGGACGTGCATCCCAAGTGACACCACTAGACCCCTCTAGTCCTAGGTTTCGCTCAGACCCGGGTGCAGGGTCTACTCATGTTATGCATGTAGGACTATAATATATGGAATAACCTGCAATTGAAACACAATATATATATATATATGTATATATATATATATATATATATATATATATGTATTCTACCCTAGGATGAGAAACATACAAACTTGAATTATAATGAATATCAGAAATAAATAAAGAAACATGAATAAATAGAAAAGGATCAACATGCATTTACACACTAAATTTGAAATAGGGCTTGACTCTCTAAGGCCCCTAGTGGAGTCTCCATTTATCGTAACCGTAATTACAATGAGATGACGGACTCGCTAAAAATTTTAAAAGAATTTAATTCGATAGTGGAGCCGCCACCAAATTTTATTTTAAGGGAAAACATTTGGGAAAACCCTAACTTGAGGAAGAAATTCTAGGTTCGACAGTCGGTTACGAATAGGGAAGGTGTTAGGCACCCTACTCGCTCATTCCAAAGAACGGTACCCTTAAACTGGGTGTGTGATTTATTTGAAAACTATTTGATTCCTTTAATTAGAATAAAAATAAATAGGTTTATGAAAGATAGCCTAACAGACTTGATCCCTGCTCCTACGCATTCCCTGGTGCAATGGGAAACTCAAGGCTACGTAGTTCTGGTTAAGAGACTTGATCTCTTGGAAAATCAAAGGATGATCTTAGATAGAAATGATTTTTTTGGACGAAGTTAGCGAAAGCAGTGATTTTCTAAAATCACGTGCTTGCAGAATCCAAATCGTCATAAGTCGTATTTGGAATCCACACGAATTAAAATACGGTACAGTAGAGAACGCTACTTGTCCACATTAGAGAACGCTATTTGTCCACATTAGAATTTGTTGCACAAAGTTTAGAAAATTTCAAAACAGACATTTTAGACAGAGTTAGTAAAAACAAAGATTTTATGAAATCACGTGCTTGCAGAATTCAAATCGTCGTAAGCTGTATTTGGAATCCACACGAATTAAAATACGGTACAGTAGAGAATGCTACTTTTCGGCATTAGAATTCGTTGCACGAATTTTAAAAAATTTGGAAACATATTTTTTTTTTGCAAAATTAATAAAGACGGTGATTTTCTGAAATCACGTGCTTGCAAAATCCAAATTGTTGTAAGCTGTATTTGGAAGCCGCATGAATTAAAATACGGTACAGTTGAGAACACTACTTGTTCGCATTAGAATTCGTTGCACAAATTTCAGAAAATGAAAACAAGCGTTATTTGACGCAATTAGTAAAATGGTGATTTTCTAAAACCACGTGCTTGCAAAGTCCAAATCGTCGTAAGCCGTATTTGGAATTCACACGAATTAAAATACGAAACAGTAGAGAACGCTACTCGCTTGTATTAGAACCCGTTGCACGAATTTTAGAAAATTCAAAACAGATATTTTGGTAGAATTATATAAAAAAACAATAATTTTAGAAAGAAAGATGAGCTTGACCCAAAATTAAAAGACCTTGATTTTAAAAGAATTAGGCTTGATTTAAAAAGAAACGGGCTTGACCCAAATTAAGAAAATAAATTTGATTAAAAAAAGATTTGGGTTTGATCCAAAAGGAATTAGGCTTGACCATACAAAAAAAGATTAATTTCAAATTAAAAATTAAATTAAAAAATTGGAATTGACCCAAATTAATTGTAAGATTACTTGGTTATGCTTAAATATTTTGAGCTACCATTAATTTTGGACTCAATTAGTATGCCCAATTAATAACAATTGGCCTTAGGTATTGGAGGGCCGCTAGTGAGCGACTAGGCCCAATGGAATTTGGCCTGATTTGAGGAGCAACTAGGCCCAATTTACAATCAATAAGATTGCCCAATTTGAGGAGAAACTAGGCTCAAGGAAATTTTGCCCGAATTGAGGAAGATACAATTGGAAATCAGCTGGCTTATGGCTTAACTTTAGAATCAACATGGCCCAACTTAGAAGCATCAAGCATGGGTTTGGCTTGCTATGGCGGTATGTATATAGGCACTCCAACCACTGAGCCCAATGCCTATTTGGGATTATGGCATTCAAGTTTTAATTTTAAGGCGAACTTATCTGACTTGCATGCATTTTCGCGGCTCCAGGGTGTAAACACCTAATTATGTTCGAGACTCCCGGACGCTAAATTTATTAACCCAAATTTAAATAACACAAAAAAACAAAAAGGGAGAATCTGGAAAAAACTAAGAAATGAAAAAGAAGAAAGCCGAAAAGGGTAATCAAAAAGCAAATCAAAAATCTGAAAAAAAAATTAAAGAAAATTAAAGGAAAATTTTAAATTAATACGAAAAAAAATTAATGAGGAGAAAAGAGAAATAAAAGTTGAAGAAAATGAAAAACTAAATAAATAAAATCTGAAAAAGAAATAAAAATTAAAATCTGAAATAAAATTAAAAAAGAAAAAATAAAAAATAATAAAAATCAAAATCTGAAAAGAATTAAAAATGAAGAAAATCAAATAAGTCTGGAAAGAAAAAAACTAAAAATCAATAAACCTGAAAAAGAAAAAAAATCATAAAAATCTGAAAATAAAACAAAATAAAAATTTGGAAAAAATAAAATATAAAAATTAAAATCTGAAAATAAAAAGGAAAAATTAAGAATCAAAATAATGAGAAATCTGAAAAATTTAAAATCTGAAAAGAAAATTAAAATAAAAAATAAGAAAAAATAAAAAAATAAAAAATAATAAAGAATCTGAAAAAGGAAAAATTAAAAATGGGGAAAAGAAAATAGAAAATTAAAGAAAATTCAAGAAAAGAAAAAGAAAATTAAAATTCTGAAAATTAAAAGAAAAAGAAAATTAAAATTCTGGAAAATTAAATAAATTATGGAAAATTAAATAATTTCTAGAAAATTAAATAAAATATGGAAAATTAAATAAATTCTGAAAAATTAAAAGAAATTATGGAAAATTAAATAAATTCTGAAAGATTAAAACAAATTCTGGAAAATTAAAATAAATTCTGGAAAATTAAAATAAATTCTGGAAAATTAAATAAAATATGGAAAATTAAAAGAAATTCTTGAAAATTAAAATAAATTCTGGAAAATTAAATAAAATCTGGAAAATTAAATAAATTATGGAAAATTAAATAAATTCTGGAAAATTAAATAAATTCTGGAAAATTAAATAAACTCTGGAAAATTAAAATAAATTATGGAAAATTAAAAGAAATTCTGGAAAATTAAATAAATTCTGGAAAATTAAAAGAAAATCTGGAAAATTGAATAAATTCTGGAAAATTAAAATAAATTCTGGAAAATTAAAAGAAAAGAAAAAGGGAAAAATCAAAATCAGAAAGTATGGAAAATTAAAGGAAAAGAAAATTTGTAAAAAATAAAAAGGGGGGTCTGATTTAGGGAGGCCTATAAATAGGGACAGTGCGAAGATTTGGGGGTGGGTTTTTCATTTGGAAAGATTTTTCAGAGGAAGGAGCTCTCTGGTGCCTCTGCCTCCTCTGAAGAAAGGTGAGATCGAGCTGCTCGTGAAGCAGGACTCTGCGCTGCACTGAGGTTAGAATTCTTTGGAATTCCTTTCTTTCACCAGATCATTCTGCGTGCCTTGATATTGTGATGAATGTGTCGCATGCTTGAAATGTAGCTAGAATTCTTGGATGAAAAACATAATTGATTGAGAATGAATTTGTTGATGATATTCGTGTCAAAAATCCGATCGATTCAAATAACATGTGTAGCTCATAAACATACATGAAGTCTGGCTCAATGTGCTGTGCATCTTGCATATAAGATCTTGCGTCTGTAACTATAGCATGAATAGTTGATCTACCGAGCCTGCACATGTAATTCTTTGAATCTATGATCGCATGAGGTGCAATGCGAATAGCTGTGTTTGAGCAGAGGAATTCTGTTTTCAGAAGACCCATTCCTCTGGCTTCAATGGAGTCAAACACTGCACCTGAACGTCTTAGGTTTTGATTAGCCAAATACTGCAAGAATGCACTCCCCAATCACTATGTAATGGGATCAAGGGGAGGAGAAGCTCGAGTTGCTCGTAGCCGAGGGAGACCATTTCCTTGAACATGCAAACGCGTAGATATGGTAGACGCCCTCCCTGCATCATAGGATAATCACGTCTTAGGGGGCGGGTTAGATATCATATGGTGAGGATGGGCAACCTGGTCTCACTGGAGCATGTGAATGAACTAGGGGATTAGTTTCTCTTCCATGTACTCATAGCTCGTAAGCCCCCCAAGTAGCAGGATCAGAGTTGTAGGCACCTTTGTAGTTGCAGGTTAAGCTCGAAACCTAGCCTTCACACTAGCAAAACTTGAGGGACGTAGGATCAGACTCCTTCCCAGGATCGCCCCAACATCAAACCTCGACACCATGCAACGTCGCCAGGAATCCATGCAGACGTTCACTCCCTGAACTAGGCCTACTCATGCCAGGCAAGGAACCACAGGGTGCAGAGGGTCTTGCAAGATTCTGCTCAAACTGCTCACATGTCACCCAGAGCACATCCTTGGGACAAGGCTGGAGAGGGTAGCTTCCCATGGCATCCCAGAGTGCTTAGGTCACCATGACTAGAGGAGGGTTTCACCACGATGCACCTCATGTCAGTGTCCAAGACCCAGGTAGGGGTTGCAATCACTGTAAAGGTCCTTACAAAAAATAGAAAACGAAAACTTGTGCAAAATATCATCTTTCTTTTAAACACTTCCGAAGGTCAAGCCTTCATGAATCAGAACTACGTAAGCCTTGAGTTTCCCATTGCACCGGGGAATACGTAGGAGCAAGATCAAGTCCTGTCAGGCTAACCTCATCAAGTATTTATTTGCACACTAATTAAAGGGATCAACCAAATTTTCAAATAATCACACACTCAGTTTAAGGGTACTGTTCTTCGGAACAGGCGAGTGGGGTGCCTAACACCTTCCCTACTCGTAACCGACTCCCGAACCTAAATCTCTTCCTCAAGTCAGGGTTTTTCCAAATCTTTTCCCTTAAATAAAAATTTGGTGGCGACTCCACATAACCCAAAACATATTCATTTTCAAAAATTGTAGCGAGTTCCTCGTCTCGTCGAAATTATGGTTGCGATAGATGGCGACTCCACTGGGGACTTTAGAGAGTCAAGCCCAACAAAATTGAGTGTGTTTAATTTAATTTAGATCCCTCCTTTATTTATGTGCATGTTTTATTTATTGCATGATTTGCTTATTTGCTTTGCTTTATTGATTCGTTTATTATCTGTATAACTCTAGGTTAGACGAACAATAAATTATTGTATATATTTGCGCAATTTCCCCAATTGCAAGTATCCCAAATAATGTGCCCTCCATACATTGCATTGCATTTCATCATGAGTGGGGCCCTATACCCGGGTTTGAGTGCTGCCCAGGATTAGAGGGATCTAGTGGTGTCACGCTGGGGCTTACGTCCTGTGTGGCTTTCATGAAAATCCCAGCTAGAGTGCATCCTATTCATATTATCCCGCAACTAGTGGCTACTTCTACTGTTGTGGCAAGCATTATGGACTGGAACTTGGCTCTAGTGACCTCTTTACACCTTTAGGATTACAAACCACCTTGGAGAGGTTCATGCATTAAAATCCCTAGACCTATAGGACAAGTTACCCCTTTAGGACATACGGAGGGCACACTCCGGTTGCTCGACGCCTATTCTGTAAGCTTTTACCTTATCTGCATAGGGGAAGTAGATAGAAATCAAAAAAGAAAAAGAGAAAAGAAAAGAGATAAGAAACTCCAAAAAAGAAAAGAAAAGAGGGAAATAAGCGACAAGAGAGGAAAGAAAATAATAGGGGAAGAGAGAGGAATGAGCAGAAAAAAAAAGAGAAAAGAAATAGACAAAATAAGAGGAAGAGAGAAAAAAGAAGAAAAGAAAGAAGAAACTCCAAAAAAAAAAGAGGGAAATAAGTGACGAAAGGGGAAAGAAAATAATAGGGGAAGAGAGAAGAATGAACAGAAAAAAAAAAGAGAAAAGAAATAGACAAGATAAAGAGAAGGAAAGAAAAGAGGGAGTTAGAAAGAACCTACCTATATTTATTGCTTTAATTGCATCATGCATTAACCTTATCTATCCCCGAGTCTAACATGTTTGCTTTGTCCTTTTTGGGGGGCCAGATTCTCAGGAATTGTCATAAAAGAGGTGAGATGGAAATTAATATGGAATCCGGGCAGTTGAAGAAGAGGAGACGCATCGGGGTCAAGGTGGCAGACCTTGCGAGTTTGGAAGTGTTTCAGAATAAGCTGACAAACATACAACAGATGTCCTTCTGCAAAAAGTACGGCAACATACTAAAGCTACTGAAGGTCCAGGTACAGGAAGGGGCCCTCACAGCCATGCTGCAGTACTACGACCCTCCCCTCCGATGCTTCACATTTTCAGATTTCCAGCTGGCTCCCACCTTGGAGGAGTTCGAACAGATCGTGGATCTGCCACTGGAAGGGAGTAGGCCATATCAGCACTTGGAACATCATTCCAGCTTCCGAGTTGCCGCACAGGCTCTAGGTCTACAGTCCGGAGATCGGCTGGCTGACTACCAAACCAAGAGCTTAGTCAAAGGGTTCACCCGAGAGTTCTTGGAGGAATACATGCAACACCTGGCCAGCAGTAACCAATGGGCTGTGTACATGGACATGCTAGCTCTCACCATCTATGGGCTGGCACTCTTCCTATGTATGGAGGATTTCATGGATTTAAATGTCGTGGACATATTCTTGGCGAAGAGGAACAAAACGGAAAACCCCGTCACTGCTCTATTGGCAGACGTCTACGGTACGCTGAACTTCTGCCACGAAAAGAAGAGAACGAGGTTGATCTGCTGTCTACCACTACTCTACGTGTGGATAACTGCCCACATCTTCAATAGGAACACGAAGGTACAATGTCCGGTGTCAGATTTGCTGTGTTACCAGATAAAGCCTATGAGCAATGATGAATGGTTAGCCCACTTTGTCGCCTTAACTAAGGAGCGGATCAGATGGCAACCATCATGGCAACAGAGAACAAGCACCATCTACCGTTGCAAGGGGTTCTCGAACGTACCTCTCATGGGAGTTAGGGTTGTATCAGCCTACAATCCAATGTTGGGGCAAAGACAGCTGGCCTATCCTCTCAAGACACCACCGTCAAATGAGCAGGTGACCCCTTTCTTCTTGAAATTTGAAGGAGACTTCGCCGATAGTCTCCGCAAAGTTTGAGAAGCTTAGGAGGATGTCACACGAAAAGGAAAAGAGCTAGGCGTTCGGAGTTGTGCCGCCAAAGAAGAGTACAAACAGTGGGTCAAGAACAGGGCGCAGCAGATCAAATTGTCCTTCAAACCTCCAGCCATCTCTTCTGGTAGCCAACCTCCACCCGCGGTGTTCGAAGATGAGGCTGTAAAGAAGCTAAAAGAATAGTTAGAGGCCATGACTAAGAAGAACAACCAGCTGGAAGAAGAGCTCTTGAAGTCTTAGCAAGAGTGGGCCGAATTAAAAGAGAAAAACAGGTGAACCGAAACCGTCCTTGAGGATGTTCGAGAGCAACAAAAGGGCAAGCGGGAGCGGGAGTACGCCGCCCGAGTTCACCTAAACCTCCAAACTGCTAATAAGGAGCTCTGGATGAGAGTCCAAGAGAGGGACACCGCGCTTCAAGAAAACCAGCAGCTGAGAAACGTTGTGCAACAAATGAGGGCTAGACTCCACACGACTAGGGAAGAGAAGAACCAGCTCCTAGCCACAAAAAACAGAATCCAGTTGGAGGCGGATTACATGGTCGAAGAAAGGAACGACCTGCTGCAACGGGTGGAAGAGATGAAGAAACAGATCGATGGCCTACTCATAGCATGGCAGAATGAAGTGAACAAAGAAAAATGGAAGGTCATCGAAGTCATACGAATGCAGCCAAGGGGCATCAGCGACATACAAGACGAGAACAAGTGGTACAAAGACACGGCTGATCATTGGACCAGGTGTTTCAACAGGTTAGCTAGCCTGGCAAACACCGCAATAGAAGAAGTACCACGACTACTCAAGGAGGCCGAAGCATCGCTACATCCTCTCCACACGCCGCCGGAAGTCGACATTTTCATTCAATTCTGTAAAGATTTAGTTTTACGAATGAGAAAATATGTTTTTATTAGCCCAGCGGGAGGAACAAAATGTAACATAAACCGTGTCTCCAATTGAATAAAATGGCTTCACCTCTGCACACGATTCCATATTAATTTCCATCTCATGCTCGAAGCACAAAAGATGCAACCAATTGGCAAATGACGTTCAAACGAGGTTCTGGTCCCCCATATTTATTGGACCCCAAGATTTGCTTTTCTAAATTAATTAATTAATTAATTACTTTAACTTTGCGCAGATAACAAAGATTGCGGACTTACGACTTCCCAGGCACTCTTATAGCACTCGATCAAAGGCAAAAATCATGAGTGAGCTAGAGATGCAAAACGAAGAGTTGGGGAACGAGGTGGCCGAGCTGAAGGATCAGGTCGCCAAACTGATGAAGCTGCTCGAAAAGGGCACAGAGGGGCCTTCGAGGACTGAGGGACCAGGGGATGCTGTTGCCTCAATGCCGCTTCAGGCGGTTGCTGAACAAGAGTGGCCCTATGGGATGCCACCAGGTTACGAACCTTCCTACGGGCTAGGTTCTCAAGGGGTGACTGTTGCTGAAAACCCCAATGCACTTCCGCTCCACATTCCCACCCCTCACCAATACCACCCAAATCCCCCCACTGGGCCTCCACACACAAACCCTACCACTCATCCTCACCACCTTAATCCACCAACTTACATGCCTCCCACCAATACAGCTGGTTATCCACCACACTCACACCCAGCATATACGAACCTGCCACACTACCCTTACAATACAAACATTTCCTCTGCCTTCCCCCCACACACAAACCCATCCTTCCCTCCTCACATCAATCAGCCAAACACATACCCACCTCACACCAACCCCGACTACACCCACATGAATACGACCATTACCGAGGACCCCACATACTCGGTTCCGGTCGCCACCCATCCTGCAAACCAACCACACCCCTACGGTCATGCTGCAAGAACCGAGGGACTCTACGCCGCACCTCACCATACCGACCAACCGTTAAATAAGCCATGGCCAAGGCCAGCTGATCAAGAAGCCCACCTCGGAGGGAGGTGGCAACATCTGGAAGAGAGGGTCCGAGCCATTGAAAGGGGTGGATACGGAACAGTAGAGGCTTCCGACCTCTGTCTTGTGCCTGACGTCATCATCCCCCGAAAATTTAAAACCCTCGAGTTCGAGAAGTACAAGGGGACCGGCTGCCCAAAGATTCATCTGACCATGTACTGCCGGAAGATGGCCTCCCACTCTCATAATGACAAGTTGCTCATCCACTATTTTCAGGACAGTCTAGTAGGAGCGGCGGCCAGCTGGTATACCCAGCTAGAGAAGTCACATATCCGCTGTTGGAAGGACTTGGTTGATGCCTTCCTCAAGCAATATAAGTACAACATGGAGATGGCTCCCGACCGGACTCGGCTACAAAATATGATGAAGAGAGAAAATGAGTCCTTTAAGGAATACGCCCAGCGGTGGAGAGAACTGGCCGCTCAAGTCCAACCACCTCTGTTGGACCGTGAAATGATCAGTACCTTCATGGAGACCCTCCCGGCTCCTTTTTATGACAAAATGGTGGGCAGTGTGTCCGTCAATTTCTCCGACATGGTGCTGATCGGAGAACGTATTGAGAACGGCCTACGCCGAGGAAAGATTACTCACAACGCCGCCAGTAGTACGAACGGGAAGAAATCGGCGAATGGCCCGTGGAAAAAGAAAGAGGCCGAAACCCACCACGTCACATTTGACCCTAACAGGGCGGCTATGACCCAACCTACATACGAACCTACCATCATTCTCCCCAGCTACCAAATGCCATATCAACCTCAATTCCAAACACGTCCGCATATGGTGGCCGCAGCCCAACCTTCCTATCAGCCAACCTATAACCCACCTACTCCATTCCAACCAAACTCGCCACACATGACTCCACCCCCACAAACGTTTCCTCAACAGTCGACCTTTCCTCCACAACCTACATTCCCTCAACAACCTCTCAGACCGTGGACACCAAACACCAACTCCAACCCACCCCCACAAAAAACAAATAACCAAGGAAAATGGTGCAATTCGACCCAATCCCAATGAGTTATTTGGAGTTGTTGCCCCGTTTAATTCAAAATTCCCTAATTGCGCTAGTTCCCATGAAGCCACTAGAACCCCCATACCCAAAGTGGTACAATCCATAAGCTAAATGTGATTATCATGCTGGAACGATGGGGCATTCCACTGAAAACTGTCTGGCCTTGAAACATAGGGTCCAGAAGTTAATCAACGCCAAGTGGCTAAATTTCGAAAAAGATACATCGAACGTGGGGAATAACCCGCTGCCAAACCACGGAGGGCTAGGACCATCGGTGAATTGCATTGAGGTGGACGAGGAGGTTTGCATGGTCAATGAATCCCCTTTGGGACATCCTAGGCCTCTGGTCATTCGGTACCGTACCAAAGCAACCAGGCGGTGCCATGGAAGTATGACGTGGAGGTATCTGGTGGAAAAATAGAAGAGGAACCGAGGTCGAAGGCTGCGACAAGCTTAACCCCGGATGTGGTAAACATAGCCGGCATTGGAGGTATGACCAGAAGCGGTCGTATTTATTCCCCTACCAAGGAAAGAGGGAAACCGCCTTGTGGCAAGGCAATATTGGCGGGCCTTGAGCCTGAAACTAGTAAACAACAGGCGGAAAAGGAAGTAAAAAAGCCCGTCTCCGAGGAAGACGCTTGTGATTTCCTCAAGATAATCAGGCAAAGCGAGTACCCAGTGATTAAGCAGCTCAACCCCATACCTGCCAAAATATCACTGTTGGCCCTTATGATGAATTCTGAGCCACACCAGAAGGTACTACTGAAGGTACTGAATGAGGCTCATGTAGTCCACAATATATCGGTGGATAAATTTGAAGGGATTGCCAGCAACATCACTGCCAATAACTTCCTCACCTTCACCGACCGCGAAATTCCGGATGAAGGGGCAGGACACAACAAGGCATTGCATATCTCCGTGAAGTGCATGGACCACATCCTGGCCAGAGTTCTGGTGGATAATGGTTCTTCTTTGAATGTGATGCCTCAGCTGACACTGTCTAAACTGCCACATGAGAAGGTACACCTCAAGCCCAGTTCCACGGTAGTAAGGGCTTTCGATGGGTCAAGGAGGGAGGTAATCGGCGAAGTGGAGTTGCCAGTCCAAATCGGACCGGTGATCTTCAACACAACCTTCCAAATAATAGACATTCAACCGGCCTACAGTTGCTTGTTAGGTAGGCCCGGATCCATACCGCCCAAGGCAGTTCCTTCGACTTTGCACCAAAGGCTGAAGTTTATCATAGACGATAAGCTGATTATCGTCTCGGCGGAGGAAGATTACTTGGTCAGTAAACCCACCAACCCTCCAAATATTGAAGCAGCGGAGGAGGCTTTGGAAACACACTTCCAAGCCTTGGAAGTTTCTAACGTCACCACCATCAGGGAGGGAGATGTGGTTGGCCGAAAGCAGCCCCCCAAGGCCCTCATGATGATGGCCCGAGTGATGCTGAAGAACGGATTCAAGCCCGACAATAAATTGGGGCAAAACAATGGTGGCTTGTCTCAGCCTTTGTCGCTAAACAAGAACTGGAGACGATATGGGCTAGGATATAAGCCCACTGAAGAAGACAGAATGTCGAGGCCCCGTGCAAGAAAGGTCCCTCTGTTCCATATCTCTCAAAGCTTCCGAAGTACCGGCTTCGAGAGCTCGGATTTGATTGCAGCCATCGACGGAGAGAGGCTAATCGACATTGAAGATCTAGTGATGGCCTGTCCTCCCGGACAAGAACTGAACAATTGGGAAATTTTTGACCTACCTCTGACTTTTAGTTCAGTTCAAATGTAATTTTGTAATTGTCATATCAAAATTTTGTTTCAAAGCATAAATATTTTGTATATACTTGTTTGATAAATGATAAATACAGTTGCATTTTTCCAAAATCTTCCCTTCTTCTCCCTAATATGCTACCCTTTGCTAAATATGCGTGTCTTATTCTTTCTTCCATACCTGAACTCGTAGATCTAACAAAAAACCACCGTGTGACGACAGTTCTAATATTGTATCAGGCGATTTCAATTGTGTTGCCAATCCGGCCGATGAAGAGGCAGAATTTGAATGCGAACCCACCGACGAGATGTTGAGTTTGGTGGAGCGCGAATCTAAAGTAATCGAACCTCATCAGGAGCCCACTGATTTGATAAACTTGGGGACCGAGGAAGACAAAAGAGAGGTCAAGATAGGCACTATCATCACAGGAGACAATCGCGAGCGGTTGATCTCGCTCTTACAGGACTATAGTGATATCTTCGCCTGGTCTTATCAAGACATGCCGGGCCTGGATACCTCTATAGTAGAGCACAAGCTGCCTATGAAAGCCAGATGTAGGCCGGTCAAACAGAAGCTAAGGAGGATGAAGCCGGAGATGTCCCTGAAAATCCGGGAGGAAGTGAGAAAGCATTTTGACGCCGGTTTCTTGGCCGTTGCAAATTACCCCGAGTGGGTTGCTAATATAGTACCGGTCCCCAAGAAAGATGGAAAGGTCCGGATGTGCGTAGACTACAGGGATCTCAATCGAGCTAGCCCGAAAGATGATTTCCCGCTCCCTCACATCGACGTGCTGGTCGATAACACTACGCAATTCTCCTACTTCTTATTCATGGATAGTTTCTCAGGCTATAATAACATCAAGATGGCCGAAGAAGATAGAGAAAAGACCACCTTCATTACAGCCTCGGAAACCTTTTGCTACATGGTCATGCCCTTCGGATTGAAAAATGCGGGGGCAACTTATCAAAGGGCCATTGTAACACTGTTCCATGACATGATTCATAAGGAGATAGAAGTCTACGTGGACGACATGATTGCCAAATCCCGGACGGAGGACGACCATCTCACAGACCTTCGGAAGCTGTTTGAAAGGCTGCGAAAGTTCCAGCTGCGGCTAAACCCAGCCAAATGTACCTTCAGGGTCAAGTCAGGGAAGCTGCTGGGCTTCATCGTCAGCGAGAGGGGTATCGAGGTCGATCTCGACAAAGCTCGAGCGATCATAGACATGCCAGCTCCAAAAACTAAAAAGGAGATTCGAGGCTTCTTAGGAAGACTCAATTACATCTCCCGGTTTATTTTCCAGTTGACAGCAACATGTGAGCCGATTTTTAAGCTACTGCGCAAGAATCAACCCATGAGTTGGGATGAAGATTGCCAAGAAGCTTTTGAAAAGATCAAATCCTACTTACAAAACCCGCCAGTTCTGGTACCGGCAGTCCCTAGGAGGCCGTTGATACTGTACCTGACGGTGACAGACCAGTCGATGGGTTATGTGCTCGGTCAACACGATGAATCTGGGAAGAAGGAGCAGGCGATATACTATCCGAGTAAAAAGTTTACAAGTTGTGAGGCCCGATACTCTCTATTAGAGCGAACTTGCTGCGCCTTGGCATGGGCGGCACACCGCCTAAGGCAGTACATGTTGAGCCACACCACATGGCTAATATCCAGGATGGATCCGATTAAGTACATATTCGAAAAGCCTACGTTGTCAAGGCGGATTGCAAAGTGGCAAATGGTGCTTTCGGAATATGATATCCTGTATATGACCCAGAAGTCGGTCAAAGGAAGCGCACTCGCCGAATATTTGGCCCAACAACCCCTGGATAACTACCAAGCTATGCAACTGGAATTTCCTGGCAAGGATTCGATGGCAGTATTTAATGAAGAAGAGAAGGCAAAGGGAGAAAAATGGACCATGTTGTTTGATGATGCGTCCAATATGATGGGCCATGGTATAGGAGTTATACTGATTTTTCCAGAAAGACAGTATATACCTATCACCGCCCGACTAGCTTTTGATTGCACATAAAATGTGGCGGAATACGAAGCTTGTATTTTAGGGATTCAGGCAGCAATCGAAGCTAAGGTGAAGCGCCTAGAGGTCTTTGGTGATTCAGCCTTGGTCATCCACCAGGTCAAAGGAGAGTGGGAGACCAGAGACACGAAGCTAGTGCCCTATCAAGCTCGCCTCCAGGAATTGCTGGAACATTTTGAGGAGGTTACCTTCTCACATATACCGCGGGAAGACAATCAGTTGGCTGATGCCCTAGCCACATTGTCGTCTATGTTCGAAATCGGGCGAGAAGAAGATACGCCTCTCATCAGCATCCAACATCGCTCCAAACTGGCATTTTGTCACGCAGTAGAGGGGGAACCAGACGGGAAACCTTGGTACCACGATATCCGGCAATTCTTGAAGAATAAAGAGTACCCTGCCGATGCGTCTGAAAATGACAAGAGGACCCTACGGAGACTGGCCGCATGTTTCTTCCTCAACGGAGAAATCCTGTATAAAAGGAATCACGACATGGTTCTGCTCAGATGTGTAGACGCAGCAGAAGCCAACAAAATTCTAAAGGAAGTTCATGAAGGGTCCTTCAGTGCTCACACCAACGGACATGCAATGGCGAGGAAGATTCTTAGAGCCGGATATTATTGGCTGACCATGGAAGCCGACTGTTACAAACATGTCAAGACCTGTCACAAGTGCCAAGTGTATGCAGACAATGTCCGCATGCCGGCCACGTCATTCAATGTGTTGTCGTCGCCCTGGCCATTCGCTATGTGGGGGATGGACGTCATCGGCCCAATCGAATCCAAAGCTTCCAATGGACACTGTTTCATATTGGTGGCCATTGACTACTTTACCAAATGGGTTGAGGTCGCTTCATATGCTAGTGTAACCCATAATGTGGTAGTCAAATTCGTGAAAAGGGAGCTGATATGCCGATACGGACTTCCTAGTAGGCTCATCACAGACAATGGCTCCAACTTGAACAACAAAATGATGTCGGAACTATGCGGCCAATTCAAGATCCAACATCATAACTCCTCCCCCTATTGACTGAAGATGAACAGAGCAGTCGAGGTGGCCAATAAGAACATAAAAAAGATCATCCAGAAGATGGTACTCTCATACAAAGAATGGCATGAAATGCTCCCTTATGCATTACATGCATATCAGACCTCTGTCCATACATCTACTGGGGCAACGCCATTCTCGCTGGTATACGGGATGGAAGTTGTGCTCCCAATTGAAGTGGAAATCCCTTCGTTGAGAGTCTTGATGGATGCTAAATTAGAAGAAGCTGAGCGGGTGCAAATCTGAATGGACCAATTGAACCTAATCGAAGGAAAAAGGCTAGCGGCGATAGGCCATGGCCAATTATACCAAAGAAGAATGAAGAAAGCATTCGATAAGAAGGTTCATCCTCGGGAGTTCCAGGAAGGAGATTTGGTGATCAAACGGTTGTTGCCTATGCAGAAAGCGCTGCAAGGGAAGTGGTCTCCGAACTACCACGGACCTTATGTAGTTAAGAAGGCTTTCTCCGGAGACGCCTTGATCCTGGCCGACATGGACGGGAAACTTGCCTAACCCTGTCAATTCGGATGTCGTCAAGAAGTATTATGCCTAAAGCATAAAAAGGCCCGCTAGGTCGAAAACCCGCAAGGGCGGCCTAGGAAAAAGTTAGGGCAATTCAAGCAAAAGGCCCGCTAGGTTTGAAAACCCGCAAGGCGGCCTAAGCAAAAGTTAGGGCAATTCAAGCAAAAGGCCCGCTAGGTCAAAAACCCGCAAGGGCGGCCTAGGCAAAAGTTAAGGAAATTCAAGCATAAAAAAGCCCGCTAGGTCGAAAACTCGCAAGGGCGGCCTAGGAAAAAGTTAGGGCAAATCAAACAAAAGGCCCGCTAGGTCGAAAACCAGCGAGGGCGGCCTAGGAAAAAGTTAGGGCGATTTAAGTAGAAAAAATCCAGCTAGGTCGAGAATCTGTGAAAGCGACCTAGGCAAAAACCAGGACAAAGCGGCATCGATAAAATGAATGGAGGGGGAGTCGTTGGGAGTCGATCCCTCTAGCTAAGAAAGCTAAAAAAGAGAACGACAGGCAGTCTTCGTTCATACTGGGGCAAATCAGCAGTCAAATGACGATCTGGTCCTTATACTGGGGCAAAATTGGCAAATATCTGGGGTTCTGGAAAGCGATAAACAGAATCAAGCTCGGTTGCGAGTAAGACGAGAGGTTTGAGATCGGTCTAGGGAAAATTGAATAAACTGGGGCAAAATTTTGTTCCTTCAGAAGCTGGGTTGACAAGATATGAAGACGTCGCCGAAATACAATACTAGCACTAATCGTCTCAAAGGCATCCCACCAACCAAAATCACATCACCAGACTTCCGGTCATGAAACACCTTACGTCCTTTTGACTATCTTGTTAAATTCCTTCCCATATGCAACTGTATTTTCTTCTGTCAAAATCTATATGCAGAATGTAATTACTAAAATTTTTTTTGAATGACAATTACAATTACTGGTGCTGTTCAAAGTCAGAGTATGTTGAAATTTTCTTAATTGTAAGTTCTTACTGATTGAAATCTTATCTTCTAAAAGAATGGCGCGTGCAAACGTTATGCCTGTAGGAGCGAGGAAAGAAGCGAGCATATTCTCGATGCCTAGCTCACTCTGTAAAACTCGATCAGTGCACCCCAGGCCTATGTTGTCAGGCCATTTGCATCCTTAAATTTCTATACCTCTGGCCTATGTTGTCAGGCCGTTGTATGTTTAAATTTCTGCACTGCCAGCCTATGTTGTCAGGCCATTGCATCTTTAAATTTCTGCGGCGGGATTATGTTGTCAGGCATTGCACTTTAAATTCCTGCACCCTCGGCCTTTGTTGTCAGGCCATTACATGTTTAAATTCCGCACTCTGGCCTATGTTGTCAGGCCATTTCCATCTTTAAATTTCTGTACCCCAGGCCTATGTTGTCAGGCCATTGCATCTTTAAATTTTTGTACCCCAGGACTATGTTGTCAGGCCATTGCATGTTTAAATTTATGCACCCCAGGCCTATGTTGTCAAGCCATTGCAGGTTTAAATTCTACACCCTCGGCCTATGTTGTCAGGCCATTGCATGTTTAAATTTCTGCACCCCAGACCTAGGTTGTCAGGCCTGGCATTTTAAATTTCTGCACCTTCAACCTATGTTATCAGGCCATTGCATGTTTAAATTTCTACACTCTCGGCTTATGTTGTCAGGCCGTTGCATGTTTAAATTTCGGCACCTTCGGCCTATGTTGTCAGGCCATTGCAGGACTAAATTCCGCACTCAGACCTATGTTGTGAGGCCATTACATGTTTAAATTCTGCACCCTCGGCCTATGTTGTTAAGCCATGGCATCTTTAAATTCTGCACCCTCGTCCTGTGTTGTCAGGCCATTGCATGTTTAAATTTCTGCACCCCAGGCCTAGGTTGTCAGGCCTTGCATTTTAAATTTTTGCACCTTCGGTCTATCTTGTCAGGCCATTGTATGTTTAAATTTTTGCACTCTCGGCCTATGTTGCCAGCCCGTTGCATCTTTAAATTTCTGCACCTCGGCCTATGTTGTCAGGCCTTGCACTTTAAATTCCTGCACCCTCGGCCTATGCTGTCAGGCCATGGCATCTTTAATTTCTACAGCTCGGCCTATGTTGTCAGGCCTTGCATTTTAAATTTCTGCACCTCCGGCCTATTTTGTAAGGCCCTTGCATTTTAAATATCTCGCACTCCTTTGCCTATGTTGTCGTGCCATTGCAAGTTTAAATTTGCACCCAGCGCCTATGTTTCGGCCATTGCATGTTTAAATTTCTGCACCAGGCCTATGTTGTCAGGCCTTGCATTTTAAATTTCTGCACCCTCGGCCTATGTTGTCAGGCCATTGCATGTTTAAATTCTGCACTCTGGCCTAAGTTGTTAGGCCATTTGCATCTTTAAATTTCTATACCTCCGGCCTATGTTGTCAGGCCGATGCATGTTTAAATTTCAGATTGCCCGGCCTATGTTGTCAGGCCATTGCATGTTTAAATTTCTGCACCCCAGGCCTATGTTGTCAGGCCATTGCATGTTTAAATTTCTGCACCGGGCCTATGTTGTCAGGCCTTGCACTTTAAATTCCTGCACCCTCGGCCTATGTTTTCATGCCATTACATGTTTAAATTCCCCACTCTGGGCTATGTTGTCAGGCCATTGCATCTTTAAATTTCTTCACCTCGGCCTATGTTGTCAGGCCTTGCATTTTAAATTTCTGCACCTCCGGCCTATGTTGTCAGGCCATTGCATGTTTAAATTTCTGCACCCCAGGCCTATGTTTTCAGGCCATTGCATGTTTAAATTTACCACCAGGCCTATGTTGTCAAGCCTTGCATTTTAAATTCCTGCACCCTCGGCCTATGTTGTCAGGCCATTGCATGTTTAAATTCCGCACTCTGGCCTATGTTGTCAGGCCATTTGCATCCTTAAATTTCTATACCTCTCGCCTATGTTGTCAAGCTGTTGCATGTTTAAATTTCTGCACTGCCAGCCTATGTTGTCAGTTCATTGCATGTTTAAATTTCTGCACCCCAGGCCTATGTTGTCAGGCCATTGCATCTTGAAATTTCTGCCACGGGATTATGTTGTCAATCATTACACTTTAAATTCCTGCACCCTCGGCCTATGTTGTCAGGCCATTACATGTTTAAATTCCCCGGCATTCCGGCTTTGTTGTTGTCGCCATTTGCATCTTTAAATTTTCTCAGACACGCCTTATGTTGTTAGGCCATTGCGTCTTTAAATTTTTGTACCCCAGGCCTATGTTGCCAGGCCATTCCATGTTTAAATTCAGCACTTCGGCCTATGTTGTCAGGACATTGCATGTTTAAATTTCTGCACCCCAGGCCTATGTTGTTAGGCCTTGCATCTTCAAATTTCGGCACCTTCGGCTTATGTTGTCAGGCCATTGCATGTTTAAATTCTGCACCCTTGGCCTATGTTGTCAGGCCATTGCATGTTTAAATTTCACCTCCTTAATTATGTGCCTAGGTTGTAGGCCTTGCATTTTAAATTTTGCACCTTCAACCTATGTTGTCGGGCCATTGCAAGTTTAAAATCCACTTTTTTTTCTACTTGTCGAGCCATTGCATCTTTAAATTTCGGCACCTTTCGCCATATTGTCATTCCATGTCTAAATTCGTGCAAGGCCTATGTTGTGAGGCCATTGCATGTTTAAATTCCGCACCCTCGGCCTATGTTGTCAGGCCATTGCATGTTTAAATTCTGCACCCTCGGCCTATGTTGTCAGGCCATTGCATGTTTAAATTTCTGCACCCCAGGCCTAGGTTGTCAGGCCTTGCATTTTAAATTTCTGCACCTTCGGCCTATGTTGTCAGGCCATTGCATGTTTAAATTTCTGCACTCTCGGCCTATGTTGTCAAGCCATTGCATCTTTAAATTTCTTCACCTCGGCCTATGTTGTCAGGCCTTGCATTTTAAATTCCTGTACCCTCGGCCTATGTTCTCAAGCCATTGCATCTTTAAATTTCTACACCTCGGCTTGTGTTGTTAGGCCTTGCATTTTAAATTTCTGCACCTCCGGCCTATGTTGTCAGGCCCTTGCATTTTAAATTTTTGCACTCCCGCCTATGTTGTCGTGCCATTGCATGTTTAAATTTTCCGACCAGGGCTATGTTGTCGTCATTGCATGTTTAAATTTACGCACTAAGCTTATGTTGTGAGGCACTTACATTTTAAAATGTTGCACCTCGCCTATGGTGTCGGAGCCATTGCATGATTAAATTCATGTCACCGTCGCCTATGTTGTTAGCCATTTGCATCTTTAAATTTCTATACCTCTACTATGTTGTCGTGCCATTGCATGTTTAAATTTACACATTGCAGGCTATGTTGTCGCCATTGCATGTTTAAATTTTGCACCCTGCCTATGTTGTCGTGCCATTGCATGTTTAAATTACTCGCACTCTTGGCCTATGTTGTGTGCCATTGATGTTTAAATTTACCCCAGTCTCAGGTTTAGCCGCATTGCATTTTAAATTTCTGCACCTTCAACCTATGTTGTCAGGCCATTGCAAGTTTAAAATACTGCACTCTCGGCTTATGTTGTCAGGCCATTGCATCTTTAAATTTCGGCACCTTTGGGCTATGTTGTCATTCCATTGCAGGTCTAAATTCCGCACTAAGGCCTATGTTGTGAGGCCATTGCATGTTTAAATTCCGCACCCTCGGCCTATGTTGTCAGGCCATTGCATGTTTAAATTCTGCACCCTCGGCCTATGTTATCAGGCCATTGCATGTTTAAATTTCTGCACCCCAGGCCTAGGTTGTCAGGCCTTGCATTTTAAATTTCTGCACCTTCGGCCTATGTTGTCAGGCCATTGCATGTTTAAATTTCTGCACTCTCGGCCTATGTTGTCAAGCCATTGCATCTTTAAATTTCTTCACCTCGGCCTATGTTGTCAGGCCTTGCATTTTAAATTCCTGCACCCTCGGCCTATGTTCTCAAGCCATTGCATCTTTAAATTTCTACACCTCGGCTTGTGTTGTCAGGCCTTGCATTTTAAATTTCTGCACCTCCGGCCTTTGTTGTCAGGCCCTTGCATTTTACATTTCTGCACTCCCGCCTATGTTGTCAGGCCATTGCATGTTTAAATTTCTTCACTGCCGGCCTATGTTGTCAGGCCATTGCATGTTTAAATTTCTGCACCAAGCCTATGTTGTGAGGCCTTACATTTTAAATTGCTGCACCCTCGGCCTATGGTGTCAGGCCATTGCATGATTAAATTCCGCAGTATGGCCTATGTTGTCAGGCCATTTGCATCTTTAAATTTCTATACCTCCGGCCTATGTTGTCAGGCCATTGCATGTTTAAATTTCTGCATTGCCGGCCTATGTTGTCAGGCCATTGCATGTTTAAATTCTGCACCCTTGGCCTTTGTTGTCAGGCCATTGCATGTTTAAATTTCTGCACCCCAGGCCTAGGTTGTAAGGCCTTGCATTTTAAATTTTTGCACCTTCAACCTATGTTGTTAGGCCATTCCAAGTTCTAAATACTGCACTCTCGGCTTATGTTGTCAGGCCATTGCATCTTTAAATTTCGGCACCTTCGGGCTATGTTGTCATTCCATTGCAGGTCTAAATTCCGCACTAAGGCCTATGTTGTGAGGCCATTGCATGTTTAAATTCCACACCCTAGACCTATGTTATTAGGCCATTGCATGTTTAAATTCTACACCCTCGGCCTATTTTGTCAGGCCATTGCATGTTTAAATTTCTGCACCCCAGGCCTAGGTTGTCAGGCCTTGCATTTTAAATTTCTGCACCTTCTGCCTATGTTGTCAGGCCATTGCATGTTGAAATTTCTGCACTCTCGGCCTATGTTGTCAAGCCATTACATCTTTAAATTTCTTTACCTTGGCCTATGTTGTCAGGCCTTGCATTTTAAATTCCTGCACACTCGGCCTATGTTCTCAAGCCATTGCATCTTTAAATTTCTGCACCTCGGCTTGTGTTGTCAGGCCTTGCATTTTAAATTTCTGCACCTCCGGCCTATGCTGTCAGGCCCTTGCATTTTAAATTTCTGCACCTCCGGCCTATGTTGTCAAGCCATTGCATGTTTAAATTTCTGCACCCCAGGCCTATGTTGTTAGGCCATTGCATGTTTAAATTTCTGCACCAGGCCTATGTTGTTAGGCCATTTCGATCTTTAAATTTCTCTACCTCTGGCCTATGTTGTCAGGCCGTTGCATGTTTAAATTTCTGCACTGCCGGCCTACGTTGTCAGGCCATTGCATGTTTAAATTTCTGCACCGCAGGCCTATGTTGTCAGGCCATTGCATCTTTAAATTTCTGCAGCGGGCCTATGTTGTCAGGCATTGCACTTTAAATTCCTGCACCCTCGGCCGATGTTGTCAGGCCATTACATGTTTAAATTCCGCAATCTGGCCTATGTTGTCAGGCCATTTGCATCTTTAAATTTCTGTACCCCAGGCTTATGTTGTCAGGCCATTGCATCTTTAAATTTTTGTACCCTAGGCCTATGTTGTCAGGCCTTGCATCTTCAAATTTCGGCACCTTCAGCCTATGTTGTCAGACCATTGCATGTTTAAATTCCACACCCTCGGCCTTTGTTGTCAGGCCATTGCATGTTTAAATTTCTGCACCCCAGGCCTAGGTTGTCAGGCCTTGTATTTTAAATTTCTGCACCTTCAACCTATGTTGTCAGGCCATTGCATGTTTAAATTTCTGCACTCTCGGCTTATGTTGTCAGGCCATTGCATCTTTAAATTTCGGCACCTTCGGGCTATGTTTTCATGCCATTGCAGGTCTAAATTCCGCACTCAGGCCTATGTTTTGAGGTCATTGCATGTTTAAATTCCGCACCCTCGGCCTATGTTGTCACGCCATTGCATGTTTAAATTCTGCACCTTCAACCTATGTTGTCAGGCCATTGCATGCTTAAATTTGTGCACCCCAGGCCTAGGTTGTCATGCCTTGCATTTTAAATTTCTGCAGCTTCGGCCTATGTTGTCAGGCCATTGCATGTTTAAATTTCTGCACTCTCGGCCTATGTTGTCAGGCCATTGCATCATTAAATTTTTGCACCTCGGCCTGTGTTGTCAGGCCATTACATCTTTAAATTTCTGCAGCGGGCCTATGTTGTTAGGCATTGCACTTTAAATTCCTGCACCCTCGGCCTATGTTGTCAGGCCATTTGCATCTTTAAATTTCTGTACCCCAGGCCTATGTTGTCAGGCCATTGCATCTTTAAATTTTTGTACCCCTGGCCTATGTTGTCAGGCCTTGCATCTTTAAATTTCGGCACCTTCGGCCTACGTTGTCAGGCCATTGCATGTTAAAATTCCGCACCCTCGGCCTATGTTTTCAGGCCATTGGATGTTTAACTTTCTGCAATCCAGGCCTAGGTTGTCAGGCCTTGCATTTTAAATTTCTGCACCTTCAACCTATGTTGTTAGGCCATTGCATGTTTAAATTTCTGCACTCTCAGCTTATGTTGTGAGGCCACTGCATCTTTAAATTTTGGCACCTTCGGCCTATGTTGTCAGGCCATTGCAGGTCTAAATTCCGCACTCAGGCCTATGTTGTCAGGCCATTGCATATTGAAATTCCTGCACCCCTGGCCTATGATGTCAGGCCCCACTCAAACCTACTTTCCTGCATTCCTGGCACTCGTGCCAGACTGCCGGGCTCTCCTCATTCTGCTTTGCCCAAATAAGGCTTGCCAAAAGCACCCCCAGCCTTTGCCCATATCACCCCGCTCTACCTGCACATCCGCAACGCCCACAGCCTAGTTAGGCCATGCAAGTAAATCTAGGGCTTCACGAGCCGCCTCGGACACAATGTGTTCACGTCTTTACTCATTCCCTATCCTGATAATCCAGAGAGTCATCTCTCATATTATCAAGTAGGAAATGGGTAAAGAGGGACAAACTGTAAACATCTAATTATGATCGAGGCTCCCGACCGCTAAATTTATTAACCACAATTTATATAAAACAAAAAAACAAAAAGGGAGAATGTGGAAAAAACTAAGAAATGAAAAAGAAGGAAGCCGAAAAGGGGAATCAAAAAGAAAATCAAAAATCTGAAAAAAGAATTAAAGAAAATTAAAGAAAAATTTTAAATTAATACGAAAAAAAATTAATGAGGAGAAATAAGAAATAAAAGTTGAGGAAAATGAAAAATTAAATAAATGAAATCTCAGAAAGAAATAAAAAAAGAAAAAAGAAATAAAAAATTAAAATCTGAAATATAATTAAAAAAGAAAAAAAAAAGAGAAAAAAAATAGAAAATAATAAAAATCAAAATCTGAAAAGAATTAAAAATGAAAAAATCAAATAAATCTAGAAAGAAAAAAAATAAAAGAAAAACCAGAAAAAGAAAATAAATCATAAAAATGAGAAAATAAAACAAAATAAAAATTTGGAAAAAAAAAATATAAAAATTAAAATCTGAAAATAAAAAGAAAAATTAAGAATCAAAATAATGAGAAATCTGAAAAACGAAAAAATTAAAAATCTGGAAATAATAATAAAAATCCAAATCTGGAAAGGAAAATAGAAAATTAAAGAAAATTATGGAAAAAAAAAAGAAAGTTAAAATTCTGAAAATTAAAAGAAAAAGAAAATTAAAATTCTAGAAAATTAAATAAATTCTGGAAAATTAAATAAAATTTGGAAAATTAAATAAATTTTGGAAAATTAAATAATATCTGGAAAATTAAATAAATTCTGGAAAATTAAAAGAAATTCTGGAAAATTAAATAAATTCTGGAAAATTAAAAGAAATTATGGAAAATTAAAAGAAATTGTTGAAAATAAAAGAAATTGTGGAAAATTAAATAAAATCTGGAAAATTAAAAGAAATTCTGGAAAATTAAAATAAATTCTGGGAATTTAAATAAAATCTGGAAAATTAAATGAATTCTGGAAAATTAAATAAATTCTGGAAAATTAACTAAATTCTGGAAAATTAAATAAACTCTGGAAAATTGAATAAATTCTGGAAAATTAAAATAAATTCTGGAAAATTAAAAGAAATTCTGGAAAATTAAATAAATTCTGGAAAATTAAAAGAAAATCTAGAGAACTAAAGAAAAAAAGAAAAGAAAAATTAAATAAATTCTGGAAAATTAAAAGAAAAGAAAAAGAGAGAAATCAAAATCAGAAAGTATGGAAAATTAAAGGAAAAAGAAATTTGTAAAAAATAAAAACGGGGGTTTGATTTGGGGAGGCCTATAAATAGGGGCAGTGCGAAGATTTGGGGGTGGGCTTTTCATTTGGAAAGATTTTTCAGAGGAAGGAGCTCTCTGGTGCCTTTGCCTCCTCTGAAGAAAGGTGAGATTGAGCTGCTCGTGAAGAAGGACTCTGCGCTGCACTGAGGTTAGAATTCTTTGGAATTCCTTGCTTTCACCAGATCATTCTACGTGCCTTGATATTGTGATGAATGTGTCGCATGCTTGAAATGTAGCTGGAATTCTTGGATGAAATACATAATTGATTGAGAATGAATTTGTTGATGATATTCGTGTCAAAACTCCGATCGATTCAAATAACGTGTGTAGCTCATAAACATATATGAATTCTGGCTCAATATGTTGTGCATCTTGCATATAAGATCTCGTGTCTGTAACTATAGCATGAATAATTGATCTACCGAGCCTGCACATGTAATTCTCTGAATCTATGATCGCATGAGGTGCAATGCGAATAGCTATGTTTGAACTTTCGATTATTCGGTGAACCCTAGGTGTTCTCTACACTTCATCTAGTAGTTCCACCAGCATTAGCGTCAAAGGACGTCTGTGTTAGGAGGTCACAAACATGAGTGAAGTTCAGAGGAATTCTGTTCTCAGAAGACCCACTACTCTGGCTTCAATGGAGTCAAACACTGCACCTGAACGTCTTAGGTGTTGATTAGCCAAATACTGCAAGAATGCACTCCCCAATCACTATGTAATGGGATCAAGGGGAGGAGAAGCTCGAGTTTCTCGTAGCCGAGGGAGACCATTTCCTTGAACATGAAAATGCCTAGATATGGTAGACGCCCTCCCTGCATCATAGGATAATCACGTCTTAGGGGGCGGGTTAGATATCATGTGGTGAGGATAGGCAACCTGGTCTCACTGGAGCATGTGATAACTACGGGATTAGTCTCTCTTCCATGTACTCATAGCTCTTAAGGCCCCCAAGTAGCAGGATCAGAGTTGTAGGCACCTTCGTAGTTGCAGGTTAAGGTCGAAACCTAGCCTTCACACTAGCAGAACTTGAGGGACGTAGGATCAGACTCCTTCCCAGGATCGCCCCAACATCAAACCCCGACGCCATGCAACGTCACCAGGACTCCATGCAGACGTTCACTCCCTGAACTAGGCCTACTGTGAAGACTGCAAGCCAGACAAGGAACCACAGGGCACACAGGGTCTTGCAAGACTCTACTCAAACTGCTCACACGTCACCCAAAGCACATCCTTGGGACAAGGTTGGAGGGGGTAGCTTCCCATGGCATCCCAAAGTGCCTAGGTCACCATGACCAGAGGAGGGTTTCACCACGATGCACCTCATGTCAGCGTCCAAGACCTAGGTAGGGGTTGCAATCACTGGAAAGGAGGAATAGTTCTGACCCTCAGTTGGTGAGGCTATACAAGGACACCATAAAAGAGGGGGGAATCAATCTACGCCCATGGCCCTACCTTCTGTAACTCTCTTAGGAGCCATTCCATACCTTGAGAGCATCTTAGGCGTTGGAGGATAAGAGCCACAACCATTGATGTGGTAACCCTGGTGTCATAAGGTCAAGTGCGCAGTCCTCCTTCAGTCCAGGATAGATGGATCAGCAAAGCTAGACACAAGGTTCTGTGAGAGTAATTGCCAAATCAGGGGGCCATGCACTAATGTGATTTGCTTGCATAAAGACAAAAGAGTAGGTCTCGCTAGGGGTGAACTAAAGGAAGCAGTGCCTATGCTTACATATATGAATAAAGGAATAATGCTGCAAAGGTAGAGTGGTGCAAGTGGTTGAGAGCCCACTGCTGATCCCTCAGGTCCCTGTGTTCGAGCCCCATCAGCCACACTTTTGGTGAAATGTTCCCTTTGACCCATCATGTGCAAGTCACATGCCTCCAGCCAATGCCAAGCCATATGAGCTAATCCTTAGCCACTAAGCCATCATCCAAGCCGCCTAGTTGTGGAGCCAACGAAGCCATGAAAGCCATGTAGGGAAAGGACCCAAAATTACAAAATTGCCCCCAAACTCTCCAAAATTGCATAATTGCCCCCAAACTCTCCAAAATACAGGATTGCCCCCAAACTTCCCAAAATCACAAAATTACCCTCAAGTTCCTAAAAATTCAATAAATAAAATAACTACTCCAAAGTTCCATAATTCTCCCAAATTCCATAATTGCTAATAATTCCCAAAAATTCCATAATTGTTAATAAATCCCCGAACTTCAAATAAAATTGCTTCCTTCTCAAAAGCGCTCTCTGCTTCGGGTAAATTCCTCTTTCTTCAAAAAAAACAAAAACACTTTGTTCAAAATATTTTGGGATCCTTGGTCTCACGCAATGGGCTCTAAATGGGGGGCTGGCGGTTCGCTTGTTGTCCAACGTTTAGTCGTCTGTATAGGCCCCCGTGCTGCCGTAGCCGCCTCGAGTCTTGTGCATGAGTGGACTAAAGGTCCTTTCAAAACAAAAACACTTTTTCAAAATATTTTGGGATCCTTGGTCTCATGCAACGGGCTCTAAATGGGGGGCTGGCGGTTCACCTGCTGTCCAACGTTTAGTAGTCTGTATAGGTCCCCGTGCTGACGTAGCCGCCTCGGGTCTTGTGCATGAATGGACTAAAGGTCCTTTCAAAACAAAAAAACTTTTTCAAAGTATTTTGGGATCCTTGGTCTCATGCAATGGACTCTAAATGGGGGGCTAACAGTTCACCTGCTGTCCAACGTTTAGTAGTCTGTATAGGCCCCCGTGCTGCCGTAGCCGCCTCGGGTCTTGTGCATTAGTGGACTAAAGGTCCTTACAAAAAATAGAAAACGAAAACTTCTTCAAAATATCATCTTTCTTTTAAACACTTCCGAAGGTCAAGCCTTCATGAACCAGAACTACGTAAGCCTTGAGTTTGCCATTGCACCGGGGAATACGTAGGAGCAGGATCAAGTCATGTCAGGCTAACCCTATCAAGTATTTATTTTCACACTAATTAAAGGGATCAAGCAAATTTTCAAATAATCACACACTCAGTTTAAGGGTACTGTTCTTCGGAACAGGCGAGTGGGGTGCCTAACACCTTCCCCACTCGTAACCGACTCCCGAACCTAAATCTCTTCCTCGAGTTAGGGTTTTTCCAAATCTTTTCCCTTAAATAAAAATTTGGTGGCGACTCCACATAACCCAAAACATATTCATTTTCAAAAATTGTAGCGAGTTCGTCGTCTCGTCGGAATTACGGTTGCGACACAGGGCAGTGGGGCGGAGGACGTTCTCTTCTCTTATTACTAGTGGCTTAAGGTCTAGGGTTTGCCTTCTCCTAGTTGTTGGCTTGGGATAGTTGGCCCATGACTTGTGCTGTGCTAGAATTAAATGAATTGTGCAAGTTATTTTGAGCTGTGGCAGTGAGAGTGATGTGCCATGTATGGGCATAAATTCGACCAACACCTTAGAATCTCCATTTGCACTCCCTCTACACCTTGTAGCCAACTAAGTTGATCCATCTCAGCACTCATGTACAGGGTAGCTACCTACGTGGTTTGGAAAATTGAGTCTTCTCCACACGCTTTAACCATTGATGCAGGATCACAGACCACAGTCATTGCACCAAGTGCTGGGGTCTTCTTATTGATGTTTCACGAGACAAGTGCAAGGCCTTACTTCCTGCTTGGGGCCTTTGTTTTAATATAGGTAAGGAAATCCCCACTTCCTGGGGGGCGTCGTAGGCATAGCAGATCTCTAGTTGATGGGGTCTATACTGCCTCTGTGTCTTGTTTGGAAATGAGGAAGACCAGACCTTGTACAGGTCAGGGCCTTGGTCTCTGGTTCGAGAAATGGCTATCTAGTTCTTCGGGTCTGGAATGGTTAGGAGCATATTGACACCCGCTTGAATATATGGGGCGTGACTACTTACCCATGATTTGAGGTCTCTACCTATTTCTCAAAGTGTTTCCTTGGCACTAGCTTGGTCGAGTTCCTTTGGGCCATGTCTGGGTATTAACAGGGCATTGTCAAAACAGGGGAGGGTATCTATTCCTATCCTCGAACAGCCAATCCTTGATGAGAGTACAGAGTCCTTCAGGACTCTCCAAAAACACCATTGGCATGTATATGCAGTAAGTTACCCCAAGGGTGGTCTGTCTAGGTGCGCTATTTGACGTATACGCGATGATACAGGATACAGGGCCTAGGATTATCCAAAGTCGTTTTCTATGAACAGAGTTTTTCATTGGCATTACTCCACGAAAACAGAGCATGCAGTTAGCAGGGCTTCAATCGTTTACCAGGACATGCCTCATCTTATGGCTCTCGAAAGCGGCCTCACGCCCTCTTACAAAACGCTTCCTGGTCGAATCGGGTTCTTTCAGAGAAAGGATCGGCACAAAACTCTCCTCCTCGCCCTTGTTCTGTTTCCTTTCTGAAATGGAGAAGATACTAGAGAAAGACCCTCCTCCGATTCTCCAATTTGCTCAATCTCGATCCCTTTCTTCTCAATTCTCCTAAAATGCTGCCAAGCCTGAATCCAGGGGAGTTTGAGGTATTTAAAAGTCCCATCCTTTACCCTCTTTTCACTTTTTTTATTTTTTAGTCCTTCTAATTATATTTGTTTTCGCTTTTCAGATTTTTTTTTAATTTTCTTTTTCATTTTCCTTTTTATTCCTTTTTTCAGATTTTACTTTTTTATTTATTACCCTTTTTCCAGATTTAACTTTTTTATTTATTACCCTTTTTCTGGATTTTAGCTTTTTTTTTTATTTCTTTTTCCCAAATTTTAAAATTTTAATTATTTTCAACATTTTTCTTTTATTTTAATTATTTTATTTTTGTTATTATTTTTTATTATTTTTTATTTTATTTTATTTTTTATTTATTTTTTATTGTTTTTTTCTTTCATTTATTCATTTTATTCTTTATTTAACTCCTTTATTATTCTTATTTTTGTTCTTATTATTTTTCATTGCAGATTTTCTCTTCGATTTTACACCTTTTCTTTTTCGTTTTTAATTCTTTTTCAATTTCATATTTTATTTCAATTTCTCCCTTCCTTTATTTCCTTTATTGTTTTTAATTTTTGTTTATTCCAAATTTTATTTATATATTCTTGAGTTTTTTTTATTTTTGTTGTTTCCTTTTTTTGTTTTATTTATTTTTATCATTTTTCTTTCATTTATTTTGTTTATTATTTAATTTAATATAGGTTTCTCAGTTGATTTTAATAGTTGGGAGCCTCGAACATAGATGAGTGTTTACAGTTTGCCCCTCTTTACTCATTGTTTTACCCGATAATGTGAGAAACGATTCTCTAGATTATCATGGTAGGAAATGAGTAAAGACGTGAACACATTATGTCCGAGGCGGACTTTTGAAGAAGTCTTGAGATGTGCCATAAGCCTTGAGCTAAAAGTAACATGCCTGGAGGATGGCAATCGGATGATCTTATCGATTTGGTGTACCGATAAGGTTTAAATGTACAAGGCTTGATTGCATTAGGCTATGAATACTGCTGAAATGCAGGCAGAGTGAGGCGAAAAAGGCCTGTTTAAGGCAGAAAAGCACGCAGGGACTAACAGGTGGGGTATGTACAAGGTGGCCTAACAACATAGGCCGAGGTACAAAAATATAACTATGCCCGAGACCTGATATCATAGGCCCAGATGCAGAAAGGTAGATTTGGATGTGCTAGAAAAGAAAACTTGAACGTGCTGTAAAGAAAATAAACATGATGAGGCCTGACAACATAGGCCCAGGTGTAGAAGAGTAGACTTGATGAGGCCTGACGATATAGGCCAAGATGCAGAAAAGTAAACTAAATGAGGCCTGACAACATAGGTCAAGGTGCAGAAAAGTAAACTACATGAGGCCTCACAACATAGGCCAAGGTGCTAAAAAGTAGACTTGATGGGGCCTGACAACATAGGCCAAGGTGCAGAAAAGTAAACTAAATGGGGCCTGACAACATAGGCCAAGGTGCAGAAAAGTAAACTAAATGAGGCCTGACAACATAGGCCAAGGTGCAGAAAAGTAAACTTGATGAGGCCTGACAACATAGGCCAAGGTGCAGAAAAGTAAACTAAATGAGGTCTGACAACATAGGCCAAGGTGTAGAAAAGTAAACTTGATGAGGTCTGACAACATAGGCCAAGGTGCAGAAAATAAACTTGATGAGGCCTGACAACATAGGCCGAGGTGCAGAAAAGTAAACTAAATGAGGCCTGACAACATAGGCCAAGGTGCAGAAAAGTAAACTTGATGAGGCCTGACAACATAGGCCATGGTGCAAAAAGTAAACCGAATGAGGCCTTGACAACATAGGCCAAGGGGCAGAAAAGTAAACTTGATGATTTTGTTTGCAGACTTCGACTTCCTGGATTTCTTCTAGCACTGACCTTGTTCCTCAGAGTGAGCTAGATTCTATGAGCCGCTTGCTTCTTGCTTTGCTTGACAGACATATCTTTTGCGTGTGTCAATCTTTTAAGAAATAAGACCCTTTGATCAATAAGAACTTGCTATTAGGAAAGTTTCGATACAACCCTGATTCTTGAACAGCATTAGTAATAGTAATTGTCATTCAAAATTTGTGTAATTTCATTTTTCATATACATTTTGATAGAAGAAAATACAGTTGCACATGGTAGGGAATTCATAAGATAGTCAAAATGGTGTAGGGCATTTTATAGCCAATTGTCTGGTGGCATGATTTTGGTCGGTGGGATGCCTTTGAGACGATTAGTGCTAGTATTGTACTTCGGCGAATTTTGCATGCCTTGTCAACCCAGCTTCTGAAAGACAAAATTTTGCCCCTAGTTTATTCGACTTGCCCCAGACCGGTCTTGAATCTTTCGTTTTAATCGCAACCAAGCTTGATTCAGTCTATCGCTTTTTAGAACCCTAGATGCTTGCTAATTTTGCTCCAGTATAAGGACCAGATCATCGTTTGACCACTGATTAGCCCCAGCATGAACGGAGACTGCCTATGGCTCTTTTTCAGCTTTCTTAAATAGAGAGGCTAACTTCTCACGAATCCTCCCTTATTCGTTTTATCAATGCCGCTTCGCCCTGATTTTTGCCTAGGTCGCTTTCACAGATTCTCGACCTAACGGACTTTTTTCTGCTTGAATCGCCCTAACTTTTGCCTAGGCCGCCCTTGCGGGTTTTCGACCTAGCGGGCCTTTTTGCTCTAAGCATAATATCTCCTGACGGCATCTGAGTTGATAGGGTTAGGCAGGTCTTTCCCGTCCATGTCGGCCAGGATCAAGGTGCCTCCGGAGAAAGCCTTCTTAACTACATAAGGTCCATGATAATTCGGAGACCACTTCCCATGCAGCGCTTTCTGCGTAGGCAACAGCCTTTTGATCACCAAATCTCCTTCGTGGAACTCCCGAGGATGAACCTTTTTATCGAATGCTTTCTTCATTATCCATTGGTATAGTTGGCCATGGCATATCTCTGCCAACCTTTTTTCTTCGATTAAGTTTAATTGGTTCATTCGGGCTTGGACCTATTCGGCTTCTTCTAATTTAGCATCCGTCAAAACTCTTAATGAAGGGATCTCCACTTTAATTGGGAGTACGGCTTCCATCCCATACACTAGTGAGAATGGCGTTTCCCCAGTAGAGGTGAGGACAGAGGTCCGATATGCATGTAATGCCTCATCACTAGATCTTCAACGCTTGTCCTCCTCTCTTCGTCTATGGCCGCGACTGTATCAAGGTCTTCATATCTGGCACTTCGGAAGCTTTGCGAAATGTGGCACAGAGGGACCTTGCCGAACTGGGGCCTTGCCTTATCCTCTTTGGTGAGCTCATATCCCAACCCATATCGCCGTCTATTCTTGTTCATCTACAACGGCCGAGACAAGCCACCATTATTTTGCCCCAGTTTATCACCTGGTTTGAACCCATTCTTCAACCATTACCCGGCCATCATCATTAGAGCCTTAGGGGCCACCTATGGTCAACCACTTCTCCCTCCCTAATGGTAGTGATATTAGCAACCTCTAAAGCTTGGAAATGAGTTTTCCAGGCCTCTTCAGCAGCCTCAATATGAGGAGGATTGGTTGGTTTACTGACCAAATAGTCCTTTTCCGCCGAGATGATGATCAATCTATCGTCTATGATGAACTTCAAGTTCTGATGTAGAGTTGAAGGGACCGCTCTAGCGAAATGAATCCAAGGCCTTCCTAACAGACATCTGTAGGTCGGTTGAATATCCATTATTTGGAAAGTTATGTTGAAGAAGATCGGACCAATTTGGACTGGCAGATCCACTTCGCCTATAACTTCCCGCCTTGACCCATCAAACACTCTTACCACCATAGAGCTAGGCTTCATATGGACCCCCTCATGTGGCAGCTTAGATAGCGTCAATTGAGGCATCACGTTCGGAGAGGAGCCATTATCTACCAAGACTTTGGCTAGAATATGGTCCATGCATTTTACTGATCTATGTAATGCTTTGTTATGTCTCGCCCCTTCCTCTGGGATCTCACGGTCGGCAAAGGTTATGAAGTTGTTGGCAGTTATATTGCTGGCAATCCCTTCGAATTTATCCACTGAGATGTTGTGGACTACATGGGCCTCCTTTAGGATCTTCAGTAACACTCTCCGGTGGGGTTTCGAGTTCATCATCAGAGCCAGCAATGATATTTTGGCGGGTATACAGTTTAACTGCTCAATTACCGTATACTCGCATTGCCTTATCAGCTTGAGGAACTCGCAAGCCTCTTCATCCGAAACATCCTTCTTTATTTCCTTCTCCTCTTCTTTGTTCTCCTTCTCGGGCTCTAGTCTAGCCCGATTCTCTTTATCTTGGGTAGTCGACTGTCTCCTTAAGTCTTCAGCAGGAGCGTAAATACGACCACTTCTGGTCATCCCTCCTATTCCAGCTATATTGGTCACATCGAGCGAGGAGCTTTCCATCCTATTCTCTTCAGTCCTCCCTCCCAGTACCTCGATGTTATACTTCCACGGTACCTCCTTGTTGTTGTTGTATTGGAAGGGTCCCGGTACCTTTATTGTGACTGGTCTCACCCCATCGGGCGTAGGCAAGGTCGATGGTTCGGTATAGCGAATGACCAGGAGCTTAGGAGTCCCTGGAAAGGATTCATTGACCATGTCTACCTCCTCTTCTATCTCAATACAATTTACCGAGGGCCCTGCTCCTCCATGGTTTGGCAGTGGGTTACTGCCCACGCTTGGTGCATCCTTTTCAAAGGTTAGCCACTTGGCATTGATCAACTTCTGGACCCTAGGTTTCAAGGCCAAACAGTTTTCAGTAGAATGCCCCACCGTTCCAGCATGGTAATCGCACTTAACCTCAGGATTGTACCACTTCGGGGTGTGGGGGTTCTAGTGGTTTCATGGGAACTAGTGCAAGTAAGGATTTTTGCATCAAACGGGGCAACAACTCCGAATAACTCATTGGAATTGGGTCAAATTGCACCATTTTTCTTTGATTGCTGTTGGTTTTTTGTTGGGGTGGGTTAGGGTTGGTGTTTTGGTTCCATGGCTTTGGTGCTTGTTGTTGAGGGA
Source organism: Canavalia ensiformis (assembly GCA_026541065.1). NCBI lineage: Eukaryota > Viridiplantae > Streptophyta > Magnoliopsida > Fabales > Fabaceae > Canavalia > Canavalia ensiformis. The sequence goes on along the minus strand of JAMKYM010000358.1, from coordinate 62,325 downwards.
ATGTTTGGGAAGGTGGAGTTATGAAGGTGGTGTTTGGCTGAAATTGAGTAGGTGGGTTGTAGGTTGGTTGGTATGTAGGTTGGGCCGTGGCTACCATGTGTGGGTGTGCTGGGAATTGCGGTTGGTGTGGTGTTTGGTAGCTAGGTAGCATGGTGGTTGGTTGATACACGGGTTGTGTGGTGGTTAGGCGGTTAGGGTCGGCTGAGACATAATGGGTCTCAGCTTCCTTTTTCTTCCATGAATTGTTTGTCGGCTTCTTCGTACTTACGTTGCCGATGGCATTGTGTACAATCCTTCCTCGGCGTAAGCTGCTCTCTATGCGCTCTTCAATTAGTACCATGTCGGAGAAATTGGCGGACACATTGCCCACCATTTTGTCGTAGAAGGGAGCAGGGAGAGTCTCCATGAAGGTACTGATCATCTCCCTATCCAGCAAGGGTGGTTGAACTTGAGCGGCCAGTTCCCTCCACCGCTGAGCGTACTCCTTGAAGGACTCATTCTCCTTCTTGACCATATTCTGTAATTTGGTCCTGTCGGGAGTCATCTCGATGTTGTATTTGTATTGTTATACCAGCTGGCTGCTGCTCCAGTTAAACTGTCCTGAAAATAATGAATAAGCATCTTGTCGTTGTGTGAGTGGGAGGCCATTTTTCGGCAATACATTGTCAGATGAATTTTTGGGCAGCCAACTCCCCGATATTTCTCAAATTCCGACGTTTTGAATTTAGGAGGTATTACGACATCAGGCACGAGGCATAGCTCAGAAGCCTCCACTATTCCATATCTGTTCCCTTCGATGGCTCTAACCCTCTCTTCCAGGTGTTGCCATCTCCCGCCGAAATGGGCTTCTTGATCAGCTGGCTTTGGCCAAGGTTCGTTCAAGGGTTGGCTCATGTGGTGAGGTAAGGCGTGTTGCCCCTCGGGTCTTGTAGTATGACCGTAAGGGTGTGGTTGGTGAGGGTTGGCTGGATGAATAGTGACCAGGGTAGAGTACATGGGGTCCTCTGTGACGATTGTATTCCTGTGAGTATAGTTGGGGTTGATGTTATATGGGTGTGTGGTTGGATTGGCGTGAGGAGGAAAAGACGAGTTTATGTGTGGTGGGAAGGCAGAGGACATACTTGTGTTGTAAGGGTAAGGTGGTGGATTTATGTGTATCGGGTATGAGTGTGGTGGATAACTGGTGGTGTTGGTAATAGGAGGGTAGGTTGATGGGTTAATAAGATGAGGATGAGCGGTAGGGTTTGTGTGTGGAGGTCCAGTAGGGAGGTTTGGATGATATTGGTGAGCGGTAGGATTTATGTGGAGCGGGAGTGCATTTGAATTTTCACTAGTTGTGATCCTTTGAGAACCTGGCCCATATGGAGGCTCGTAGTTAGGTGGTAGCCCGTATGGCCATTCCTACTCAGTGACAGCTTGAAGGGACATTGAAGCAGCAACGGCCCCTGGCGTCTTAGTCCCCGTAGGTCCCTCTGTGCCCTTTTGAAGTAATTTCATAAGTTTGGCCACTTGATCTTTCAGCTTAGCTACCTCATTCCTGAGCTCCTCATTCTGCGTCTCTAGCTCACTCATGATTTTGGTTCTTGATCTAGTGTTGTATGAATGCTGAGGGAGTCGTGAGTCCGCTATTTTGTTATCTGTTTGGAAAAATCAGATTAATTAATTGTTAATGAAAATAATTTTTGGCGTGAAATAAATATTGAGGGACCAATTTCTCGTTGACCGTTTTCTATCGATCGTGTGTGCTTTTGAGCATCTCGAGCATGAAATGGAAATTAATGCGAAATCATAAGCGGGGAGAAATCAACTTTATTCAAGCAGACTGAATTCATTTTACATTTTTCCCTTCCTGCTTGGCTAACACAATGTACTTGTTCATTCTTAGTATCAGATTTTTACAAAATTGAATAAAATCTTCAACTTCGGGAGGGGTGTGTAGCGGGTGTAATAAGGTTTTTGCCTTCTTAAGGAGCTGTGGTACTTCTTCGATCGCCATGTTTGCTAGACTGGCCAGTCTCCCAAAACATCTGGTCCAGTGGTCAGTTGTGTCCTTGTACCACTTATTTTCATTTTGGATGTCGTTTATGCCTCTTTGTTGCATTCGGATTACCTCAATGACATTCCATTTTTCCTCGTTTACGTCATTCTGCCAAGTCACCAATAGACCTTCGATTTGCTTTTTCATGTCTTCCATTCGTTGCAACAAGTCGTTCCTCTCTTTTATCACACAGTCTGCCTCCATTCGAACTCTCTTACTTGCGGCTAAGATATGATTTTTCTCTTCACGGATGGTATGGATCTTGGCCTTCATTTGCTCTAAGGCGCCCCTCAGTTGGCGGTTCTCTTGGAGTGCGGCATCTCTCTCTTGTACTCTCATTCTGAGCTCTTTATTGGCCGCTTGCAGGTTCATGTTTACCCGAGAAGCACGCTCCCGTTCACCTTTTTGCTGATCTCTGATAGATGCTATGAGAGCTTTGTTCACTTCATCTTCCCTTCTCCATGCAACGCTCTCTTGCCGTGCTTTCAAAAGTTCCTCTTCCAATCGGGCGTTTTTCTTGGTCATAGCCTCTAGCTTTTCCTTCAAGTTTTTAATGACCTCATCTTCAAACACCATTGGTGATGGTTGACTTTCGGATGGGGCGGTCAGAGGTCTGAATGGTAGCTTAATCTACTGCACCCTATTTTTGACCCACAGTCTGTATTCTTCTTTGGCTCCACAGCTTCGGATTCCCAACTCTTTCCCCTTACGAGTGACGCTCTCCCATGCCTCTCGGACTTTGCGGAGACCCTCGGCGAAGTCCCCCTCATATTTCAAGAAGAAAGGGGTCACCAATTCGTCCGATGGGGGTGCCTTAATAGGATAAGCTAGCTGCCTCTGCCCCAATATCGGGTTGTAATTGATGCAACCCCTGGCTCCCATGAGGGGTATATTTGGGAACCCTTTACAGTGATAGACGATCTCCATTCTTTGTTGCCAAGTGGGCTGCCATCGGACCTGTTCTTCTTTTAAGCCGGCGAAATGAACTGCCCATTCTTCATTGTTCATTGGCGTTATATGATAGCACAATAAGTCGGATATAGGGCATTATACTTTCATGTTCCTCTTGAAGGCGTGAGCAGTTACCCATATGTATAGCACTCGTTGACAGCAAAGCAGCTTCTTCCCTCTCCCTTCATGACAGAGATTCAGCGTATAGTAGACGTCGGCTAGCAAAGCGGTAACGGGGTTTTCAGCTTTATTTCTTCGGGCCAAGAATATGTCAACCGCGTTCAATTCAACAAAATCCTCTATGCCGGGAAAGAGGACCAGCCCATAGATGGTGAGGGCTAGTACATCCATGTAAATGTCCCACTGATTGTTGTCGGCCAGATGTTGCATATAGGCTTCCAAGAACCCTCGGGTGAACCCCTTAGCTTGATTCTTCCCTTGGTAGTCCGTCAACCGATCACCTGACTGTAAACCCAGAGCCTGTGCGGCAGTTTGGAACGAAGTGTGGTGTTCCAAATGGTTGTAAGGCCGGGCTCCCTCCAAAGGCAAATCCAAAATCTACTCCAATTCTTCCAAGGTGGGTGCCAATTGGAAGTCAGGAAAAGTGAAACATTTGAGAGGGGGATCGTAGTATTGTACCATTGCTGTGAGGGGCCCCTCTTGTACTTTGACTTTCAGTAGTTTCAGTATGTTTCCATACTTTTTAGTAAACGCCATTAATTGAATGCTCGTCAGTTTGCTTCCGAAATCCTCTAGACTAGCAAAATCTGTCAGCTTAACCCCAACCCTCTTTCTCTTCCTTAGCTGCCCGGATTCCGCATTAATTTCCATTTCACCTCTTCTTTGAATGTCACTGAGAACCTGATCCCTCAATAATAAAAAGAAAAAGAAAAGCAACAAAGATAAACATGTTAGATGTTTGTCGAGGTGAGATTGATGCATGATAGATTATAAACAAAATGACAACCATAATTTTATTTGTGCAACATTTACAAACATTCCTCTCTTTCTCTTTCTTTAACTCTTCTGTTTTTCTCTCTTTTGAATTTTCTTTCTTTTTTTTTCTTCCCCCTTTTTAATTCTTATTTCCCTTTCTCCCTCTTTTTTCACTCTTTTCACTTTTGTTCTTCTCTCATTTGATTTTCTTTTTCTTTTTCTTTCATTTCCTCCCCTCTCTTTTTACTTTTCTCTCTTTCTTTTTACTCTCTTCATTTTTCAATCTTCTCTCTTTCTCTCTCTTTAAAATTTTTTACTCCCCTATTCTTTAGTCACCCCATCACAATGGAGTCGCCATCTGTCGTAACCGTAGTTCCGGCGAAACGACGAACTCGCTGAAATTTAAAAATATGAATTTTATTTGATTAAGTGGAGCCACCACCAAATTTTTATTTAAGGGAAAAGATTTGGAAAAACCCTAACTTGAGGATGAGATTTAGGTTCGGAGTCGGTTACGAGTGGGGGAAGGTGTTAGGCACCCCACTCGCCCGTTTCGAAGAACGGTACCCTTAAACTGAGTATGTGATTTTGAAAAACTGTTTTGATCCCGTTAATTAGAGTGAAAATACATAATTTGATGGAGGTTAGCCTGACAGGACTTGATCCTGCTCCTACGTATTCCCCGGTGCAATGGAAAACTCAAGGCTTACGTAGTTCTGGTTTGATTTGAAGGCTTGACCTTCGAAGATGTTTGAAAGAAAAAGGATTTGCAAATGAATATGTTGTTTTGGAAAACATTTTTTAGAAGGATCCCTAATCCACATATGCACAACGCCCAAGACAACTACGGCTGCACTTGGACCCATACGAATCTCTAAACAACGAACAGCAGAAAAAGCTACCAGTTCGTGCTTAGAGCTTGTCGCATGAGATCGAGAATCACAAAAGGAGATTTTTTATTTTGTAAGAAGGAAGGGCCATCCCAATCCACATATGCACAAGGCCCAAGACAACTACGGCTGCACTTGGACCCATACAAATCTCTAAATAACGAACAGTAGAAAAAGCTATCAGTTCGTGCGTAGAGCTCGTCGCGTGAGATTAAGAATCGCAAAACAAGATTTTCATTTTGTAAAAACGATGAATGATAAAACAAACAAGATTTTTATTTTGTAAAAAACGGTGAATGATAAAACAAACAAGATTTTTTATTTTGTAAAAAGGAAGGGCAATCCTAATCCATATATGCACAAGGCCCAAGACAGCGACGGCTGCACTTGGACCCATACGAATCTCTAAACAACGAACAACAAAAAAAGCTATCAGTTTGTGCTTAGGGCTCGTCGCGTGAGATTAGGAATTGCAAAATAAGATTTTAATTTCGTAAAAGGAAGGGCAATCCCAATCCACATGTGCACAGGGCCCAAGGCAACTACGGTTGCACTTGGACCCATACGAATCTCTAAACAACGAACAGTAAAAAAAGCTACCAGTTTGTGCTTAGAGCTCGTCACGTGAGATTAAGAATCGCAAAACAAGATTTTTATTTCGAAAAAACGATGAATTATAAGACAGGCAAGACATAATCGAACGTAAAGGGGATGTGGGGGCGTGATTATCATTAATGGAAATTTATGGATTTAATTTGTAATGAGAAGAATTTTAGGAATTTAAATTGTAATTAGTAGAATTTTAGGAGTTTTAATTTGTAACTTAGGAATAGAGAGGGCAGAAATGTCATTTTAGGAATTCTGGGGGGGCAAAATAGTAATTATGAATTTTGGGGTATATGGGGATTAGTAGAAAGTTTAGGGACAGTTTGGATAATTAGGAATTTTGGGATATATGTGGAATTATTGGAAAGATTAGGGGTAGATGGTAATTTGTAGAAATTTGGGACAGAATTAGCATTATTAGAAAGATTAGGGGTAAAATAGTAATTTATGGGAATTTGGGACAGAATTGGAATTATTGGAAAGATTAGGGGTAGAATGGTAATTTGTGGGAATTTGGGACAGGATTGACATTATTAGAAAGATTAGGGGTAGAATGGTAATTTGTGCTTCTGGGTTAAATGGGAGTAAAAAATCAGAATGGTCCTACCTAGGATTCGAAGAGGGGACATGGGGTATGTATGTAGGCGCTTCAACCACTGAGCCCAATGCCCATTTGGGATTATGGCTTTCAAGTTTTAATTTTAAGGCGAACTTATCTGACTTGTATGCATTTGCATGGCACCAGGGCAGTGGGGCGGAGGACGTTCTCTTCTCTTATTACCAGTGGCTTGAGGTCTAGGCTTGGGATAGTTGGCGTTCATGACTTGCTGTGCTAGAATTAAATGAATTGTGCAAGTTATTTTGAGCTGTGGCAGTGAGAGTGATGTGCCATGTATGGGCATAAATTCGACCAACACCTTAGAATCTCTATCTGCACTCCCTCTACACCTTGTAGCCGACTAAGTTGATCCATCTCACCACTCGTGTACAGGGTAGCTACCTACGTGGTTTGGCAAACTGAGTCTTCTCCACACGCTTCAACCATCGACGTAGGATCACATACCATAGCCATTGCACCAAGTGCTAGGGTCTTCTTGTTGATGTTTCGCGAGACAAGTGCAAGGCCTTACTTCCTGCTTGGGGCTTCTATTTTAATATAGGTAACGAAATCCCCACTTCGTGGGGGGGGGGGCGTCGTAGGCATAACAGATCTCTAGTTGATGGGGGTCTATACTGCCTCTGTGTCTTATTTGGAGATGAGGAAGACCAGACCTTGTACAGGTCAGGGCCTTGGTCTCTAGTTCGAGAAATGGTTATCTGATTCTTCGGGTCTGGAATGGTTAGGAGCATATTGACCCCCGCTTGAATATACGGGGCGTGACTACTTACCCATGATTTGAGGTCTCTACCTATTTCTCAAAGTGTTTCCTTGGCACTAGCTCGGTCGAGCTCCTTTGGGCCATGTTTGGGTATTAGCAGGGCATTGTCAAAACAAGGGAGGGTATCTATTCCTATCCTCGAATGGCCAATCCTTGATGAGAGTAGAGTCCTTCAAGACTCTCCAACGCCACCATTGACGCGTATATGCAGTAAGTTACCCTAAGGGTGGTCTGTCTAGGTGCGCTATTCGACGTATACGCGATGATACAGGATACAGGGCCTGAGATTATCCAAAGTTGTTTTCTATGAACAGAGTTTTTCATTGGCATTACTCCACGAAAACAGAGCATGCAATTAGCAGGGCTTCAATCGTTTACCAGGACATGCCTCATCTCATGGCTCTCGAAAGCGGCCTCACGCCCTCCTCAGATTCCAGTTTTAGAGGGTTTAATTATTGAACATTCCTAACCTTCTAGGGGCAGAGGTGATTATCAGTATTATACCTCGAACACTCACGAATTATCGCTGATTATTATCTAAGTAATGTCATTATGAACTTTCAAGATACCAAAAATACAATTGCAAAATCTTGGGGAAAGGTCAAGGAGATTATCCTAAAATCTTGGAAAACAAACAGCCTAGCAAACCATCACAAAATCTTGAAGCAAAAATCAGGTTTCCAGAAACATTTCTTGGTTAATAGAAGAAAGCCGCATCAATTTCTACCTTGTAGATCTCAGGTATTCGTTTAACGAAATTTCTAATTTAATCTGTATTAGAGTCGAAGGAACTAACCTCTTACGAGACGCTTCCTGGTCGAATCGGGTTCTTTCAGAGAAAGGATCGGCACAAAACTCTCCTCCTCGCCCTTGTTCTGTTTCCTTTCTGAAATGGAGAAGATACTAGAGAAAGACCCTCCTTTGATTCTCCAATTTGCTCAATCTCGATCCATTTCTTCTCAATTCTCTTAAAATGCTGCCAAGCCTGAATCCAGGGGAGTTTGGGATATTTATAAGTCCCATCCTTTACCCTCTTTTCACTTTTTTTATTTTTTAGTCCTTCTAATTATATTTATTTTTATTTTTCCTTTAGTTTTCGCTTTTCAGATTTTTTTTTTAATTTTCTTTTTCATTTTCCTTTTTATTCCTTTTTTCAGATTTTACTTTTTTATTTATTAGCCTTTTTCCGGATTTTTAGATTTTTTTATTTCTTTTTCCCAAATTTTAAAATTTTTATTATTTTCAACATTTTTCTTTTATTTTAATTATTTTATTTTTTATTATTATTTTTTATTATTATTTAATTTTTTTGATTTTTATTTGTTTATTATTGTTTTTTTTTCTTTCATTTATTCATTTTATTCTTTATTTAACTCCTTTATTATTCTTATTTTTGTTCTTATTAATTTTCATTTCAGATTTTCTCTTCGATTTTACACTTTTTCTGTTTTCTTTTTAATTCTTTTTCAATTTCATATTTTATTTCAATTTCTCCCTTCCTTTATTTCCTTTATTGTTTTTAATTTTTGTTTATTCCAAATTTTATTAATATATTATTGGGTTTTGCTTATTTTTGTTTTATTTATTTTTATCGTTTGTCTTTTATTTATTTTGTTTATTATTTAATTTAATATGGGTTTCTGAGTTGATTTTAATAGTTGGGAGCCTCGGACATAGATGAGTGTTTACAAGGTGGAACGTCTTGCAAAGAGGCAAAGTCTTACCAATGGTGGAATGTTGTGTTGCTGATGTTCCATACACCTTCTACGTCGTTGAAAGCCTTGCAACTCCACTCGAGTTTTTGGAATCTCAATCCTAACCTTTGTTCGAGGACCTTCATTTGTGGCGTTAGGTGTAGCCATGCGAGCCTCAACAAGAAGACCATTTTCCTTATACTTTAATAAGACGTTCTCTGCAATGCGACAAATCTAATCAAGAATAAGGGCCAATAATTATGTTCTTGAATGCACAACTTCTGTACTTAGAGAATGAATTATTTCCACCTGATTTACTTACAACACAAGAATAAGAGGAGTTTATGTGATATGGTTCACCCAACACGAATGAATCGGAATACGGAAACGATAATAGAACGTCTTGAGAATTAGGATAAGATAAGATAAAGGAACCCGACACAAATTGCAACCTGCCGGAGAGCACCGAAGTTATCAAGAGGAACATAACCCTTACTGTGACTTGCCGAAAGAACCAACGTTATCAAGGGTAGTTCTTTACCCAAGAACCAAGGGAATCAACTTGTATAGAGATGAAAACTCTCAAAAGAGAAATACTATTATTCATCAAAATCTGTCTTTTCACTGAATCCCTAACTCCTATTATATAAATAACCTTATATAGTAAAAAAAAGATAACAAATAAGAAATTCTACTTAGATTGCAATTTGAATTGCAACTAATTTAAAATAACTAACTCGTAAATAGATATCAAATCCTAATATGATTTATAGCAAATCATAAACCTTATCACTTAAAATCTTCAATGATATGACTACATAAATTAACCTATCTTGGAATTGGGTTTGGATCCATATAGTCTTTTTTTTTTTTTAACTTCCTTAATGAGACCTTCAAGTGCTTGTTCATATGACCTTCCATTCCTTGTAGATATTCTTTTAGATGATCTCTTTTACTTATCATGATGTCCACATTCACATCATGTAACCTAGACCATTATTTATTATAAAATTATGTAAGATAATTGTAATTTTATACGTATCTTGTATCTTTTAATTATATTTTTTTTTGTGATCTAATAGTGTGTATGTTAACTGTACCATCACATGTATTTAGAATTAGCACTCAATAACTCGTCAGAAGGCACTCCCACACATATATGTTCATGTCTATTTTTCCAAATCATAAAAAAAGGAGTAAAAACCCTCATCCAATGACCATCCATTTTACCCTTCAAAGTCATATCATAAACATCTTGTGGTTGGGATGGAGCCTGCAAAATATGTTGGAGCATCCTAAATTTCTCATAGTATGATTAGGTTGATGACCCTTAAATATATTAAAATGAAAATGAGCCACAATACTAGTCCATATATCCATTCCTTTTTCTACACACTTCTAGCAACACATTTATTACATGCAACTATAGTTGCTATGTAATTTTCATAACCCATGAATTTTTTTAAATGATGTTTATAATAATTCTAGAGAATCTTATTTAAAATTAAACAGATTACTTGATCTCGTTTCATCGTTTCAAGAGCATTCTTAATCTCATCTCTAATTTCAAACTCTTCATTTCAATCAAGAGCGGTCTTTGTATTGATCATTATTACTTTTCTACAAGGACTAATTCCAGTATTTGAGGAAATGTTAAAAGGGATTGAAGATCAATTCTATTTAAGGAACTTGTACAACAACTTTGAAAAGAAGTTTGGAGGAGGGACATTGATTAGAGACTTGATGATAGGGACAGCAAAATCTACCTATATTGAAGTATGGGAAGAGAAGATGAATCAGATCAAGGAAATTAACAATAAGGCGTATGACTGGTTAAATGTTATACCAACAGGGTCTTGGTGTTAGTTATTACCTTGGGTTTGATGTCATGATGAATAATATTTCTGAATCCTTTAACAGTATCATTTTGCTAGCCAGAGACAAACTAATTATTTTCTTGCTTGAATTGATTAGGACCTATTTAATGGGTAAGTTTTATATATTGAAGGAGAAATTATCAAAATACCAGGGTAATGTGATGCCCAACCTAGGAAGAGGCTGGATAGAGAGGTAAAAATGAGTGGTAACTGGTTAGCTACATGGGTTGAAGAATTAAAGTTTAAGGTCACTCATACAGTTCAAAGGGATAGAATGTATTGTGAATCTAAGCTCAATCTCATGTACTTGTAACTTTTAAAGGTTAGTGGGATTCTAAAGTTGCTAAAATTATATATAAAGGGGAGGATCCAAAACTTTATGTGTATAAATACTATATGAAAGAGAGAATTATGAATTGTGTTATGGACAACAAATTACTCTTATAAATGGAGAAAACCTATTTCCCAAACATAGAAAGAGAAAACCAAATGAATATCTCAAACCTGCTAAACTAAAGAGAATACACTCAAGTAATAAGTGAAGCATGTATCATAAATATAGACATAATAGTAGGAGATGCAAAAATCCTCCAATTTTTGGTTCAAACTTCAAAAATAATTGAAGATGAAAAGAGTCAAATAACCAATCATGTACAAATTGCCAATACAAATAAAAGTGTAAAAAAAAACCGAAAAAATTAGGTTGCGAAAGGCTAGAGGTATGTTACATATCTAAAAGTATAAACAATGTATTCATTTTGAATTTCATTATTAATTTCTATAAACAATGTATTCATTTTGAATTTCATTGTTAATTTCTATAAACAATGTATTTATTTTGAATCTTATGTAGGAACAACTTAATATTGATCTAAAACAATAACATAATGAAATATAATTGGTACTACTTTAATACAAAAAAAAATCTAAAATATTTATTCTTACCACATACTTAATAATAATGTGTAATATAATTATAAATTGATAAAATATACTTTTTACACTCATTTTAGAGAAAAAATATCATAGCTAAAGGAAATCAAAAGCAAAGAAGCACAAGTGTAGAATCAAGTCACCACACTGATAGAGGGATTGCAGCAAAAACATTGCTAAGAGAACAACAACTCAGGTTGAAGCAATAACCATAGTTAAATTTTTTAAGGTTGGAATAAATAAAAAAGGTGGACCTATAGAATTAAGGGTGCACGATGGAACGGAGGAAGGAAAATTATAACAATTAATAGTGAATAAAATCACCTGGTGCTTTGTGAATAGGACTAAATACACGTGATATTTTTTGCTTTTTTTACTTAGTTAGGATAACTTTTGTATTTTTTTGACATAATTTGATGGTTTGGTTTATCAATATATGGACACAGTTATATGATAACAAAGAGTTATTTTGTGTAGTAATTATACTAAAAGGACTATTAATGAGTTGTATTTCACAATATCATGTATAAACTAAGTGTGTGAAGAGAGAAAATATACCATGCTTTATTTTTGAGATACATGTCCATGAAATCCTACATCAATGACTTCAGAAATATAGCTATAGATTCTTGTTGAATCAAGATGCTAAATCAAGAAATAGGAAATGATGACAATGTGTAATCTTTATACAAAATTGTTCAATTTAAAATGAAAGAAATAAAAAATTCAAGATGAAGACATATGTTATTAGCTCTATAGTTCAAAACTTCAACTATATCAATACATGTAAAATGGAACCCAAAATATCAAAATTGTGAACATATTGAAAATTCTATTGAATTGGAAATAATTTAATGATGAAATATGTACCAGCACACTATACACTCCATTAAAAATTATATGCAAATGGATTTGGATTCCAAAATACAGCATAACTATCTATTTAAAAATGAGTTATAGATACCACATAGACTATTATACCTTTGACAGGTGAGAGCTTCTTGATGTAAATATAGGTGCTTCTATCAAGCTTATAAATTTGGGATATGAGTAATAAAAACTAACTCTGATATCATTGAACTAAAAATTAACCCAGAAAATTAGGAAAACTATATTAAGAGAGGAATGGAAATGACGACATAGCAACTAAGTGAACTTCCTCTCAATTCCACTCTTGAACCGAATCCACACTTCCTATTTGTCCCTCTTTATCTTTTTCCATAACTAAATTTCCTCCATGCATTGTCTTTTTCCAGATTGGCATTTGGAAATGCTCCAGATTGACTATTCAGCATGAACATTCCCTTTGCTTCCCATAATCTTAGAAAGACGTCCTTATCCTTGTGTATTTAATCTTTTCTACCCATCTTCCTTTGTAACTTACACCTTTAGAAATATAGGTTTACCAAAGACATTGTAGTTGTAAGATAGAAAATGATCAACTTACTGAACCATTATATTAGAACTCACTGCATCTGATCTTATTGGCTTTTGAAATTGGTATCAGTAAACAATTGTTGTTATTTTCTACTTATTCCTTGATTCAATCTACTAGAATTGATTATTATGAGATGGATAAAATAGTCTATTATAGGATTTCAGTTGTGTATTCTATTTCCCATTAAATTTTTGGTTTACATATCAATTAAAACACAATTACTTGGTCTCCAATGTAGATTCAACTTAAAAAATATTTTGTTAAAGATATTACCAGACATTATTTTTATATATGCATATATTAAAATGATGTAGTTAATAACTATTAACCTAGAAATCTGAAACACAACCATAAAGATAAAGATTATTCGTAGAAAGCTTCAATTTCCTAAGGTTAGGAAATGCGGCACCAAAACAATCACAAACATCATTAATGGTGAATGAGATAGTTAAATATAAAAGGTTTTGATGAGATTTGTAAGGTTATGGTAGAGACAAGTTTGACATGTAGCCGGTTTTCGTTCGATGACGAAAACAAAGAGAGGGTTAGGAGTTTGCATTTCTAGGACTCAACAGGGTTTTTTTTTAAATGTTTATTTCAATTAAATCATATAAATAATTTCACAAGTCAGTAATACTGTGTGCTATTAAATCAAATTAGAGCAACATTATCAAGATCAACAATCAACACCTCTCAACTTCTACAAATTTGAGGTAAAGTGTAATGTGGGTCCACTTTCAATGGATTGACCATATGAAATCAAATTTTCTTGGTTAACTATATATTCCTTCTTTAAACAATTATATATATTTTCTATATCGTGGATGTGTTGATCTTGGATGACTATGACAACTGAGAGATGTATAAGTTATTGAATTGGAATAAAACAAAATTCAAATAAAATTTTGATAACCTTGTTTCCTTATATCATCTCCTCGTCAGAAATTTATTTGAAAATAGCCACAAGAAAAAGAAAAAAAGAGGAGAAAAGAAATCAAATGTGTTACTTACCTTACATATAGATGTTCCATATCCTGAATAGTTACAGATGCGAGCATAACATAAAGTTCATAGAAAAATTCAGAAAGGAATTTCGTTCATACTTCAAAATAATTTGTAAACTAAGACCTTATATATAGCTTCCAAGTCTTGCAAAATAAACATTATGAATGAGAAAAATAATTATTTGAAATCATTCTTAACAAATTAGCATGAGATCAGTGGCAGAAACTCAAACTATTTGAAAGAATAATAAATACTCACTGTCATCCCCAGAATCAATTGATTCTAGCATTTTTTTTTACATGTTTTGCATCATTAGCTTTGTTAAACGGTAGTTGAATTATCTCAATAAATCCTATTACAGCCATTTAAAGAAAAAATGTTAAAAATCTTTTTCCAAACAAAAAATTTCAATTAGAAAAATATGATTTTAAAGTCAAACTACCTCCAACACAAGCATCAATATGTCATAACATGCACAACATGAACATATGAAAGGAAGAGTAAAAAAAGATAATAAACCTCCACACATAAAAATTTTGGCCATATAAATAGGTTAAATGAAGAGTTGTATCCTAATTTTCCAATGGCTCATCGATACTAAAATCTACAAATTATGAAGTATTAAAGTAAATATAAATAGAAAGAAACACCAAATATGCAGGTGAGAACGTATTTAGATATTAAACAAATCAAACCATGGTAGTTAAAGTTGATAAATTGAAATTTTTCCTTGCAAATTATGTCAATATTAAGAAAATTTATTTTTTTCCTCTAATTCACCAGACAAAGGATCATATCAGATAGAAAATGCTATAAAATTAAAATATTTTATCTAAGAATCAAATTTAATCATTCATGTAGTATCCTAATTTTTCATAATTTTTTTTCTTTTCTCAAAAATATTATATATCATTTTCCATGACATGATTAATATTGTCCTTACCAACTAATTTTTTGCAATATATTTGTTTTAGAAAATTTTTAAATAAAAATTAATTTCTAAATGAAATATTAAAATATTTTTTAATTATATGATGTATTTATATATTTATATTAATTTTTAAAATATAAATTATAAAACTTTTAAAATAAATTAATAAAAAAAATAGGTTGTATAAAAAGTACTTTTAAATAATAAAATTAATTTAATAAAAATAAAATTTTAGTATAATTTTTTTAAAATAATTTTAATATTATATATTATAGCAAATATTTAATTATTTAAAAAAAAAACTCTACCTAAATGTCTCTCTTTTGTTTCTCTGCTTCCAAAATCACATGAGAGAAGGTATGAAAAAAATTTCTATAAACGACTGTATAGAATTATTTTCTATTTTCCATTAAAGATAAATACCCTTAAACATTTGATATTTTTTATATTTTTATTATTCCTAATATTTTTTTCATATGAAATAGAGCATTAACATTTTCGTTCTCCAATTCTTTTTATTCATGATTGATTCATTTTAATGTTGCTATCTTTGACTTACAATGTGTATACTAATTATATGATATACATTACTAATATTAATATATATATATATATATATTAATATTTTATACTAATAAAATTGATCATTAATATTATATATCACATTATTAATATAAACATATAATCTTTTCTTTAATAGTTGGATTTTTGTAAATTAAAACCTAATCAAATATGTGTAAAATTCCATGCTAGGTATAATATATAATATAAACTTATAATTCTGATATTAGTACGTGGGATCAAAAGAACTGAACTCTGGAGTTGAACTCAATGTTAAACTCTAGATGGGCACTCCCTCTTTATAGATATAAGCAAATGTTTGCTTTAAAAATTTAATCAAATGGTGTCTTCAAAAAATGTTTAATGTTATTACTATAATATCTTTTACAATAATATTTTAATACTTAATACTTTAACTAATTCTAAGTATTTTTCATGATTTGTATGATTTAGTTAGAAGGATTTTATAAATAAGAATAAAGAAAATAATAATTTAGATTTTTTCTTTTACATTCATCATTATCACTTTGAGATTAAATTTGGTCTTGGTTTGAAACATAAGTTGCACAAGTTTAAAACAAAATGACATGCAACCAAGTGTGCATTACGTTTGTGTAGATTCAAAATGAAAGTCATTGATTTATCATAGCGATTCCACTTGCATAACTCTTTGCTACATATAGAAGTTATTAGTGAAGTAATGTGGGAATTTAATGAACCAGAACTGTAGGGAAATAAGACTATATCTAGTTGCACAAGAATAAGATTATGATGAGATTTATGAAAAATGTCCAAGAAAAAACATATTGAATTTAACTAGAAGATTGTTGTCACCTGATTTGAAAGCTAATGCTTAATGAAGGCTCCAACTCCAAGAACAACCATGTGTTTCAATGTCAAAACCAAAAAAGCATCATAAGGGTAACATGTTTAAGTCAAATTCAAAAATAAATAAAAAAATATTAAAAAAATATAAAGTTTAGTGACCGAATAAATCGGTCTCTAATTTTAGAAATTCGGTCACTAAATAATTTTGCAACTGATTTTGCAACCGAATAAAAGTAGTTGCTAAAATCCTAGTTGCAAAACACATTTGTGACTGAAATAGATTTTCAGTCGTAAAATTAGGCATATTAGTGACCGAAATTTTTGATTTTAAAAAAATTAAAATTAGTCACTAATATGGTCATTTTATTTATTATAAGAGACCAAAATAGAAACCAAAATTTCAATCACAAAATCGGTTATAAAAATCTATTGAAAAATATTATTATATGGTAACTAAATTAGGAGACAAAAATTGATTTACTAAAATCGCAAGCTAAAATCCTACCGCTAAATTAGTCACTAAAATAGTTTTCTAGTGACTAAATTAGAAACCAATATTCGTCGCAAAATCGTAGCTAAAAACGTCATAGAATTAGTCATTAATATGTTTGGTGGTGACTAAAATTGAGACAGATTAATCGGTTTCAAATTCGGTCACTAATTATATTTAATAAAATTAATTAATTTATTTGTTATTGACATAAGAATTAATTGAAACAAACCTGAATATACGAGATATATACATGATCATTATTAAGAAAATTATAAATTCAAAAATCAAAAATCAAAAATCATTAAACAAAGAAATTAACATAAATGACATAATCCAAACATAATTAAGTGTAGATAAGTATAAGTTCTATAATCATTAAATAAAGAAACTGACATAAATGACACAAATAAAAATGTCAATGCTCATAGTTGGTCCCAACATCAACATTAGGTTAGGTACAATTAATGGATGAATAGACAAATTCATCACCTAATTGACCCAAACCATATGATATGTCCCTTTTCTATTCATTCCTCCAACAACATCAAAAAGATAACATTGTCGAAGGAGGCTATAGAATGTTTAGTAGAATCATTTTGAATGGATTCAGATCGACGACGAACAAATTCATCCTACAAAGAAGTATAAGTACACATAAATTACGTTTAGAATAAAAAATAATAATCATTTAAAATTTCACAAATAAAACTATTGTTGACATATACATATAGCAACATTCTTTGCCTTGTCGTTGACCCATTCTCCAAATTTATTCTTTTTAGTTCTTTCCAGAATATCAAAAGCAGTTGGATCTCGTTCAAGCTCCTTACTCTACATAGACAACATGAAATTAAATTTGTAAATGATTAAAATTAATAAGAATATCTTAAATACTTAATTTTTTAGTACCATCCTATTACGATTGTCGCAACCGTTATTCTGATGAGACGACGAACTCGCTAAAATTTTAAAATGGATTTAATTGGATTAAGTGCAGTCACCACCAAATTTTTATTTAAGGGAAAAAGATTTGGAAAAAACCCTGACTCGAGGATTAGAGACTCACCGGGGAGTCGGTTATGGGAAGGACTTAGGGCACTCCGCTCGCCTGTTAAAGAACGGACTCCTTAAACTGAGTGTGTGATTATTGAAAAATGTTTGATCCCTTAGTTAATTTGAAAATAAATAACTTGATGGAGGTTAGCCTGACAGGACTTGATCCTGCTCCTACGTATTCCCCGGTGCAATGGAGAACTCAAGGCTTACGTAGTTCTGGTTTGAGTTGAAGGCTTGACCTTTAAAAGGTGTTTGAATTGAAAATCGATCGCATGTTTATTTTTGAAAATATTTTAAGGTGCAATCCCAATCCACTTAGCATAGGGCCCAAGACAACCACTGATCGCACTGGCATCTATACTTAATCTTAAACAACGAATAGGCAGTAAAGCACTCAGCTTCGTTTTTAGAGCTCATTGCGGAGATTAAGGAATGGCAAAACTGACATTTTTAGTTTATTTCAAAGTGAGAAGTGAGTAATCCCCAATCCACATATGACAAGGCCCAAGACAACTACTGATGACTTGGATCCTACATTTTAACTCATACATATAACAACGCGTAAAAGCTACCAGCTTGTTTTTAGGGCCTATCATGTGTAGAGATTAAGGATATAAACTAACATTTTTATTTAATCTAAAAGTAGCAGGTACAATCCCTAATCCACATATGCACAAAGGCCCATGAGAACCTACGTTTAGGACTGGACCATACGAACCTCTAAACAACGAACAACAAAAAAGCTAACATTAAGTTTTCACGGCCCATTTGAGATTAAGGAATACAAAATAACATTTTTATTTATTTCAACAAATGAGGGCAATCCAATCCACATATGCACAGGGCCTGACAACTAGCCTCAACATCTTGGATTTTATCTCTAAACACCAAGCATCAGAAAAAGCTACTAGTTCATTTTTTTATCCATGGCAGAGATTTAAGGAATGCTAGAAGATTTTTATTTAATTGTTTCTTGATTTGCAGCTACTAGCTAAGGTGTGGGCTTAATGGATTTTTTCAGGAGTTTAGGGGTCAAATCATAACATATGGAAGTATGGGGTCAAATCAGAAATATCAAAAGTTTAGTGATCAAAGTATAGATATGAAAAGTTTAGGGGTTGAAGCATAAATATGAAAAGTTTTGGGGCCAGGATATAAATATGAAAAGTTTAGGGGCCAAAATGTAAATATGAAAAGTTTGGAAGCCAGAACATAAATATTAAAAGTTTGGGGGCCAGAATGTAAATATTAAAAGTATAGGGGTTTAAAGGAAAATATGTGAAGTTTAGGGACTTGATCGCAATTCTAGAAAGTGGGGGGTATTAAATAATATTTGTTACAAGGGGTTCCTCCCCATTGACCCTCAACTGCCCCTCGTCTTCCTCTGTTACTGGTTCGGTGCGCGTGGGTTATTTGTCATCTTTTCCTTGGGTCAGTTGTTGATGGAACGGGTACAACTGCGCCATGGGTGAAGTCGTGTTAAACCGCACGCTGCCTCTGGGCGGAGTTTGCCGTCGGCGCTCCGACTCCTTTCAGGAGAATCAACTTACAGTAATCGGTGTTCAACGCAGCTAGCTTTCTCTTTCCGCGACCGCCGTTAATCCGCCAGATGGGCCAAGCGCGCCTCCGTATGTATCGTCGGCCTCCATGTCGTGCGGTCATAGGTTCCCAACCCTGATACATGCTTTGCTTCGTTCGGCGGGGTGGTTCTGAGCTGGAAGCCGAGACGATTCCATCTAGCAGGTCCGTTGGTTATCATGCTACGTGACTCGTTCAAGTGGCATGGACCCTGTCCTTCGGTAGTCGCCGTTATGAGCTCGCGCACGGTCTTGCTTCAAACCACTAACAAGGAACCAGACCAAGCCTATGGCGGCAATCGCTTCCCTGCTTGTACACCTGTTGTCTCCTCATCGGTGACCAAAACGGAGGTTAAGCGGCTAAGGGCGTTCGTGGTTCCTGCATTTCCTAAATCGCTAGCCTAAGGTTTGATCTAATTAAATTATCCGATTGACCGCTGCTTTTACCATCCCATTTTATAAGTGTTTTATTTACAGATTTATGCAGAATGTATCCCCGTCCCGGCGCATATTCTAGTTATTGCATCAGACATTGGACTCCATTCATTCATGTTCACGTCTCAATTGATAACAAGACGCGGTAGCAAACTAATCGCGATGTAGTTTATCGATTCAAGATTTAAGCTCATTTATAAATCCTATCAAACCACGCATAAGGAGGCCAAGGTTTCAGTAAGTGAGATGGAAAAATTGGGAGAGTTCGGATGCTAACCTTTGTGAGCCGATTTGTCGAACACCTAGTCAATTACCGCCGAAGATGTCTTAACTACGAGCAAGTCCGAAAAATTTGATGGAATCCGCAAGGTTGGGATCCGCGTCGGGGGAGAGGAATCACGGCGTGGGCGAGACGAAGAGCGAGATCTCCAAATGCTAGCAAAACTGGAAGAATCGGGCGGGCGAAGCTCGAAGTCAGACGTCTCCTGAAGAGGCTAGCTCTTAGTTGAGGGGTTTGGGATTTTTCTCTCCACTATCCGAATGTTAACCTCTAGCCAGAAAAGCAAAAAACCCCCCTCTCATTATCGCTTGCCCCTTTTTATAGGCCCCTCTCGTTCTTTCCGCTATTTTATTTTGCATTATTTTTATTACCTCCCCTTTTAATTTCTGTAGTTTCATTTTGTTTTTCTGCCTATCTCTAATTATTTCCTTTTTATATCACTTTTCTTATTTTCTTTTCCATCATTTTTGTTTATTTTATTCTAACTCATTTATTTATTTTTCTTTTGTTTTATTTCATTTTCCCATGTTTTTCTTTATCCTATTCATTTTCAAATTTTGTTTTTTATTATTATTTTTCTAATTATTTATTTCTTTTCTTCCCTTTTCATTTCTTTTATCTCTCTTTTTGTTATTATTTTTGCTCTTCCTTTTTTGTTTTTGGATTTTCTATTTTTTATTTATTTTGTTTTGTTTCGTTTATCTTTATTTATTATACTCTTTTTTGCGTTATTTATTTTTGTTTTTTCTTTTCTGTTATTGATTTACTATTTGTTTATTCATTTGTTTTTTCGATTTTCAATTTTCTTAAATTCTATTTTCCATTTTTTCCAATTTTGCTATTTTTTTCTCTTCTTTTCTTTTTCTTTCTCTTTTTTTCTCTTTTTTTTTTCTTCTTTTTTGTTTTCTGTTTATTTAATTATTACTTAAATTAGTATTGGTTTCTTGATTAATTTTAACAATTGAGGCCTCAGACATAATTGAGTGTTCACAGTTTGCCCCTCTTTACTCATTTTCCTACTAGATAATGTGAGAAATGATTCTCTGAATTATCGTGGTAGGGAATGAGTAAAGACGTGAACATATTATGTCCAAGGCAGGCTTTGAGGGTGCCTGAAAAGGGTGAAAGGACTTGAGCTCGAAGATGGATGCGTGGAGGTAGTGGTTTCTGAGTGACTCTGTCGGGTTCTAGTGCTGAACCGCAGGGTTTCTGAGCTTGATTGCATAGCCTAATTGCATTTATGAACGTTCGATGAGCTTGAGCCGACGAGGCGAGATGGGTTTATGAGGACATGAGCGATGGGCGAAACTGGGATGCCTCCTTTGGAGAGGCGAATGTAAAATGAAGAAAACCTGTTACAACAAGCACGAAAGGAGAGAATGGCATGTCATGATGGGCAATGTGAAAAGGGGAAAAGGACCGGTGAAGACAGGTAGGTGTCTTGAGGTAGAAAAAATGTAAAGATAATGCTCAGATGGCGACAACATAGGCCAAGAATGAGAAAAGCAACTTGAGCGAGGCTGGACATCACAGGCTGGCGGTAAATGTAAACTTGAATCGTGCAGAAATGTAAATCCTGAGGGAGGCCGACATCACAGGGCCAAGGTGAAGAAATGTAACTTGATGGTGTCACACTATAGGCCAAAGTACGTAAAGTAAAACCTGGCGTATGTTCACGTATATGCCAAGATTGCGCAGAGTAAACTTGATGAGGCCTGACAACATAGGCCAAGGTGCAGGAAATTAAACATGCAAAACCTGACATCATAGGTCGAGATGCAGGAAATTAAAATGGCAAAGGCCCACAACATGTGGCTTTCCGAGGTGTCAAATTTAACATGCACGGCCCGACATCATAGGCCGAGGTGTCAAATTTAACATGCAAGGCTTGACATCATAAAGCCGAGGTGAAGAAATTAAAATGCAAGGCACCTGACATCATGCGCAGTGCAGGTCGAATTAAAACATGCAAAGGCTTGACAACACAGGCCGCAAGTGCAGAAATTAGGCAACATGCGTGGCCCGACATCATAGGCCGAGGTAATCGAACTCTGAACATGCAAAGGCTTGACAACATAGGCCGGCAGAACAGGTCATAAACAAGCAGCACGCTCGACAGCATCGGGCCAAGTGTCGAAACCTAAACGTACAAAGACTCTGACAAGCCATAGGTCGGAGTGCAGGAAATTACAACATGCAAGGCCCGACATCATAGGCCGGGTGCTTCGAAACTGCAACATGACAAAGGCTTGACATACATAGAGCCTGAAGATGCAGAGAAAATAAAACACGTAAGGCTCATTACATCATAAAGCTCAAGTATGCTAGGAAAGTTAAACATGCGAGGGCCTGCAACAACATATAGGTCGGCAAGGCATTGAAATTAAACATGCAAGTGCTCCACACGCATAAGTCGGGTGCTCGCAACTTGAACATGGCAAAGGCTCGACAACATAGGCCGAGTGCGTAAAGTAAAACACGCAAGTGCCCGACACATCATAGTCGGTTGCCGAAACTTAAACACGCAGTGCTTCATAACATAGGCCAGAGCGCAGAAATTAAACATGCAAGGCCTACGATCATCGGCCTAAAAGCACACTTCTCGCATACAAAGGCCTCTGACAAACATAGGCCTTGACTGCAGGAAAGTCACAAAGAACATGCAAGGCCCGACACCATAGGCCGGGTGCTCGGAACTCAAACATGCACAGTGCCCTCGACAACATTGGCCTCGAGCGTGCGGAAATTAACACGATGGGCTCGACGACTATTGAGTGCCATGGAGCAGGCAAAGTAAACTTGATGAGGCCTCGACGAACATAGGCCAAGATGCAGAAAGCACAACCTGATGTGAGGCATAACAACATAGGCCACAGGTGCAGAAAGTAAACTTGATGAAGGCTCGAGCAGCAGGCCAAGATGAGAAAGCTAAACTTGATGAGTATCTGCACAAAGACAGGCCAAGGCGCAAACATGGGTGCTAAACTTGATGAGGCTTGACGTGGATAGTGCCGATGGTCCAAGAGTGCAACTTGACGAGGCCTCTGGCAAAGATAGGCCAAGACGCGAGAAAATTAAAACTCGATCTAGGCACTCTGATGCCAGGGCCGAGGTCGCAGAATTAACTACTGATGAGTCCGACAAAGATAAAGCCAAGATGCAGAAAGTAAACTTGATGAGAGCCCGCACAACATAGGCCAAGGTACAGAAAATTAAACTTGATGACGGGTGCCACAAGGCTGTCGTCGGAAGGATGCAAACTCCCGCAGGAAACAGAAGGCGAAAGAAAATGACCTCGGCTGAGGCAAGTGAAAGGAAATAACATATCTACACTACACATCAGAACCAGAAGTGCATGTGAGGACAAAGCAAAGCAGTGAACGGTGACCCATTGTGACGAAAGGAGTTTGAAAACGACATGACGTGCCCCTGGCATGCATGCGAGGGTGGCACATGGGCTTTCTTTTCACAACTACCTCTGACAATCCGATTTTGAAATTTGCTTTTCAATTGAAGTTGCTGAAGTAGCCTCATTCTACCTCTGATCCTTATTCTCTGAAGAAAATGGGCAAACCCTTTTGCCCCGGCTTAGAACATTCTTGATAATTTGAGGGACGTCTTGGATTTCGATGAACCCTGGGGCAAACATTTTGCCCTCCGCTTTGTGATGCCATCTTCGGCAATCGAAGAATGCCTCTAACTTAAGGGGATTTCAGCAGGCGCTTTCCCCGCCTGAATCTCCTAGAGAATCGAGAATTGCCTTCAGACCCTGAATTTTCTAGAGAAAATGTTTGCCACAGCTTGATTTTTCTCTTCTGTAAAACTGAGGATCGCCTCAATCCTGAATTCTTCTCAAGTGCAGCCTGTCTCTGGGCTTGATTTTTCCTTTCTTGAAATTTGAGGATTGCCTCCAGATCCTTAGAATTTTTCAGTAAGCAAACCATGGCCTGTTTGAGATCTTTTCGGGAGTCTGAGGAACTGAGGATTTCCTCAACTTGAATTTTCCGGGTAAGCATTTGCCCCGGCCAAGTCTGACCCGGACTTGACACGGCTCACAAACTAATCTCTATGTGGCAAACGTCATTGCCCTAGTTCGAACTGATTCAGACCTGAAGCATATGACCCTCAAATCTGAAATTTTACGGTGGCAAGTCTGTCCTGCTCGAACTTTGATCCAGAGATGACCCTAAATGGAAATTTGTGGGCGGGTGTGTTTGTCCCGGGGCTTTAAACTTGCTTCTTGTAGAGACGACTCAAATCGAATTTCTTTCTACGGTGGCCTAGCCTCTGTTCCTAAGCCAACTTCTCTGATTCAAAATCTTTTGAGGGTAACCTCGATTTCGGATTTTTGTGGGGTTGAAGCAGTGCCCTGGGCTTTGAACTTGATTTAGCTCACCTGAGGATGACCCTCAAATTGGATTCTTAGGCCAATGTTTGCCCGGCTTTGAACCAATAATCTTTTCTTAAAAGCTCGAGCTGCCCCAATTTTGTCTTTTTCTGAGGGTGTATGCACTGGGCTTTCAAGGCGTTGATCCAGACCTCGAGGATGACCGCAGGTCGAATTTCTGTGGCAAACGCTAGCCCCAGAATCGGTTCTTGATTTGGGAGAATTCCAGAGGATGACTCTCAAATTGACGTCTTGTTAGGCGCTGCTTGCCCCAGTTGGGACCTCAGATTGAGAATTCGCGGAAGACTCACATTGAACATTTCAGTAGCAAGCATCAAGCCCCAGCTTTAGAGCTTGATCTCCAAATTCGAGGAGCACTCTCAAACTGATTCTGCGGGCAAGCCGCTTACTGCCCGCTTGATGTTTACTCAAAGGTTCCGAGGGTCTTTTAATCATGATTGATTCGGAAATTTTACCCATAAACCTGAATTTAGTTTAGAAAAATGAGTTATGAAATGCTTGAATGAATGAATGCTTATCGATACTTGAAATGGATCAAGGATGCAATGTTTCAGGATGTTTGAATAGAAGATGGATGTTTGTGATGCTTGAATAGAGGGGATGCTATTTTAATCTTATTGACTCGCTTTTTTTATGCTTGAAAATAATTTATTTGATGAAATTCGTGATGCTATGGATGAATGTAAACCATGAGATGGTGTAAAAACTTGTTGTTTTTCTGATTTTTGATTATTGACACGCCCTCCTCAACAACCTCATAGTTGGTGTGAAAGGAACCAATCGTGATCTAGCCGATTGACTCAACTTTTCTTGGTCAACTTTGACCTTTTTCCAGATCTGGGACCTTGGCAATGGTCATGATGGAATAAGACATACTCCTTTCCATCTAAGTGGCATTGTAGTTGTGGGAATATGACCTTTTGGAAATAGTCATGCCGTGTTGCGATCGTTAAGGACTCATCCAATTTTCATGACTTTTCAAAATCAACTTTTTTTATTTTTTTACATTTTTCACATTTCTTTTTAGCACGTGCACTATTGGAAGTGTGCAAAGTGATTTTGGATGGTTAAAGAGTAGAAGGTTGCAAAAAGATATTTGAGTGTAAATTGAAAGGGAAGGATGACAAAAAGACGTGGGTTCAATGCTTGCAAATGGCACCTTTTGATGAAAATGCCACACTTTTCATAATCTTGATTGTCAAATTAATCAAACTTGAGAAATGGCAAAAAATTTTGCCCTAGCTTTTAGGGAAGGCATTGAGGTGAGGCTAACGTGGATGTTGTCTTGGAGTCCTGATTGACCTTATCTTTGCCTGAATGTTCTTTTGAGTTTTCAAACCTCCAACAGGCCTTCTGCTTTGCCCTAACTTTTCCTATATTGCCCTTACTAAGCCCAACCTAGCTGCCTTGACTGTGCCCCTAACTTTTTCCTGTAGGTTGCTTTTTGAGGGTTTCACCTAGCAGGCTTTTGTTGTTTGATTTGCAGTCTCTAACTTTTTCCCCTAGGCTTCCCTTTGAGGGTTTTCGACCCACAGCCTTTGTTTGACTTGCCCTCTAACTTTTGCCTAGGTCGCCCTTCGAGGGTTTCAACCCAGCCTCCTCGCTTCATCAGGCCGCCTGAGGGTTTTCCTCACCTAGCAGGCTTTGGCTTGATTTGTGCCCTAATTTTTGCCCAGGGTCTCCCTTGAGGGTTTTTGACCTAGCAGGCTCCTGCTTGATTGTACCAACTTTTGCCTAGGTCATTTTTTAGGTCATTTAATTCAGTGCCTCTTGCTTTGGATCCCATTTTGCCTGAATTGTTTTTGGAACCCAAAGAAGACCTTTTTGATCATACCTACATTTCATTCAGTCCTCTAAACCTAATCTACTTTCCTGGATTATTTCGGCTTTGAAATCCGGGCATGTGTTTCTTCTTTTCCCTGAATCTTGAATTTTGACCCCGATTTTTCCCCCGACCACTACTTATTTTAATCCAAAAGGTGGTTTTCTTTCTTCCTTCCTTGAATTTCTTACATAGTCGATATTTGATTCTGTGGATCATTTTGCAGAACTTTCCTAAATTTAACTGACCTTCATCTCAGCATCCCTAATTTTGCCTAGATCGGTCCTGGCTCCAACAGATATTTTGATACCACAAGGCGTTCCCTACAATGAATGGAGACCTAGAATACCCGTTGCTCACATTTTGCTTCCCATTTGGTTTTTCTTTAAGCTTGATTAATTAGACGTCACAAGATTATTTATCACGTGACTAACATTGCTCAAATGGTGTATTTATTTGCTTCAAGGGTGTAGGAATAAGCTAGTTGTGTCGAAGTGATAAAAAGAATGAGTAAATTTTTAGAAGTAAAGCCGATAATGTGAAACATTGCCCAAGAAACATGAAAACGCACTCTTTAGCATTAGTCAATTGATGATTTATTTACAAAAGAATGATTTTGAAAAATATGACAAGTCCCGGATGATTTTCTAGATAACGATTTGTACAAGGCAACTCATCAGTGCCGCTCCCATTTTTTAGCGCAGATGTACTTTCATGATTTGGCACCTGATTATTTTTGTGCCAGAGCAAGCCTCTCCAAAATCAAACCATTTCGCATCGATTAGGCTTTGAACATTACTTATTTCAGCCGCTGTACTAATCCTCCGTGGAATGAACTAATGAACTCTCCTGTTGCAGCGCCGTGATCTCATGCTGGCGCTCATACCATTTAGGATATGGTGGCTCTTGAGGCTTCAGAGGATAAGGTGCAAATCCAGCGAAGGTTTGAATTGTAAGTCGCTAGCAGAAGTCTAGAGATTAGAACTCGGGCCGAACTGGAGAGGCTTTTCTCCTTCTTCCTCGCCTTGATTAGGACTTGGCCTCGTGGCTCGCGGCTCACGCCCATGCTGTCGTATCGCGACTCAGTGGGTCGGATAGCTAAAGCCAGGCAGCATGGTGTTGGGCATAGGTATGCTAATGTAGGGATATGGCATGTAGGGCGTGTATGGCGGTCGCTGGAAGCCAGCCGGACCGTAATATGCCACCTAAGAGAGTACCGCGTTCACCAAGCCATGCTGTCGATCTCGCCGCGTTCTCTCTTCCTGCATCCACCGAAGCGCTTGAATGCGCCCATGTGGCCATATGTGCGTAATATCTTTCCACTCAGGCGCACATGCCACCTTCGATTCTTTCTCCACATGATGACGACATCAGAGAAGCTAGAAGTCACAGCACCACAATCATCTTGTGGTCACAGAAAGGCACCTTGGAGGTAGCCAGTGAACACGCCGGACCGTCAGCTTCGTTTCCAGGGAGGTCAGACTTCTGAGCCGGCTAACTTCCTCCATGTCTGGTGAACACGCTTCAAGGTCCTTCGTCTCCCTTCTGCGGCCATATTTCATGTGCCGAGTCCTATCGGCCGGCCATCTCCATGTTGTGCTCGTATTGTCGAAAGGCATCACGTAGGTCCCTCCCATGAACTGACAAGGTCCGCTCACCTGAACGAGGTATGGCCTGGGCCAGGTAAATGCTTTCCTAGTCAAGTCAGCTCTAGAAGAAACTGGACAAGATAGCTTATCGCACGTGCGCACAGTTGAGACATCTCTCCAGCAAATGAGCACACGAGGTGCCTACAGCTATGGCTTGATATTTCTCAAACTGTCAGGAACCTTGAATTTGGGAGGGGATTACCACAGACCGGGACCGCGCACGCATCGGGACAAGGCTTCCTGCTCCATAAAGTGCTCCCCTCGACGCCCGATTCCCCGTCTCCCCTAAGATTTTCCACTCCTTTCCGCATCCTTCGTGGAAGGATGAGTGCCTGGGCATCCCCCCTCGGCAGGCGATGACAGGATGGTGTACAGACATAGGGCGAGGCCCTGGTGAACATAGGTGTGCTCGCTGCACCCGTCACAGCTTGAGTCAGCTTGCATGGAAGTGGTAAGGCTTGAGGTGTTATGTGTCTGGGGCTTGTGGAGAGGTGCTTTGCCCGCTGAGGGTACCCAGGGCAGTGCCAGCTCCTTCCTCACTTGTGGAGGCATGGTTAACTGCAGGTTTTGAGGATCACAAGGAGGATATAATGGGTCACCGGGTTCTCTTGGAACGTCCTTCTGCTTGGCCAGCTGGATGACCTCCACCGCTCCGGCCACTTGATCCTTTAGAGTCTTGGCCTCATTTCTTAACTCCTTATTTTTCCTTTCCAAATTTCATCCATGATTATTGATTGTGCTCGAGTCCTATAAGGATGTCGAGAAGGGCCTCTTTCTCCAATTTTTTCTATTAAAATTAAAATTAATTTTTTTTTAGAAATAATTTGGATGCAAAAATCATGAATGATAAATGTTGATATAAAATGAGTACTAAGATGAAAAAATGTGGAGTGATTTTTTGAAATCTTTTTTTTCAAAGATAAATTTATTTAATGCATGATAAAGTACGATGCTATGTCCTGATTTTAATAATTTTGGTTTTTTATGAATTTTTGGTATATTTATTGTACTAGAAAAACCTTTAGTTTTGCCTTTGAAATCTTTTAGTTTATTAAAATTTTCTAGAAAGCATTTTAGGTTTTCGAAATTTCATTTCTTCTCTCCTATTGAATCTTTTTTATATTTTCAGATTTTCAGAAATTCTTTTTTCTAATTTTTACCTCTAGTTTCTATTTTTCTTGATTTTTATCTTGATTTTATTTTTTTCCTTTCATTTCGTATCTCCCAATTTTAGCTTTCAACTCACCTTGCTACTGATGGTTTGGTTCAAATAAGTACCTCAGGAGTGAACGGATCTTGAAAGCGGAGTGTGTAGCCCTCTTTTGCTCTATGGCAGCGTATCTGGCCCTATGGATCTCACGACCTTTTATATGAACCTCTCTCAAAGGTGCTTTGTAATCCCGGGGTAGCAGAGGCCTGCACTCAGAGCCAGAGTTCCGGCCTGGCAATGCTTGCCTACAACATGCACAGTGAGAGCTACTGGCTTAGCAAGTATGTAGGGTGATACAATGAGTGACGACACCCAGTCGGGGATTTTCGTGATAGTCAAACAGGATCGTAAGCCCCAAAGTAACACCACTACAGATCCCTCTAGTCCTAGGCTTCACACGCACCGGCATGTGGCACCTACTCATGTATAAATGCATGCAATGTATGAGGGTAACACAATTTTTTGGGATACCCGTGAACGTGGGGGAATCAGTGCAGATATATATAGCAATTTATCGCCGGGCCTATCCTGTGGTCAGTACAACCAATACACAAACTCATAAACAAGTAGACGAACAGATAAATGAACGTCGGCAAATACAACAGAAAAGGGACCGTAAACAAGACGTCACCAACTGAAACTGCCTGAGCCACTCTAATGTCCCTAACTGAGTCGCCAATCTCGTCGCAACCGCTATTCCGACTTGTAGATGTACTTAACTCGCCAAAAATTCTAAAACGGACTTGTACTGATTGGAAGTGGCGAGTCACTCACCGTACTTTTATTTAAGGAAAAACAGATTGGAAACCCCACGACACTCGAGATTAGATGAGGATTCCGGAGTTCTGGAGCCTAAGCTGCTTATGGGGAGCAGGCAGCACCGCCTGCCCGCATCCGAAGAACGGCATCTCAAACTCGAAGGCGGCAGATTATGCCTGAAAAATGCTTGATCCCTTAGTTAGTTTCAAATACAGTTAAACTTATGGAGGGTTAGCCCCGACAGACTTCGTATCCCGCTCCCTACGTATTCTGCAGAATGGGGAACCTATAGGCTTACTGAAGTTCTGGCTTTCAGAAGCCGGCGCTTCAGACCCCTTCAAAGCGAGTCTGAATCTGAAACTCAATTCTTTGAAAATATTTGGTGGTTCAATCCCAATCCACCTCACGGTTGGGCCTAAGCATATAAAGGCTCGCATTTGGACCACACTAATCTCTAAACAAGAAAAACGGTAAAAGCTCACGTTTGCTTTTTAGAGCTCGCCGCGTGAGATTGCTAGGAAACAACCAAATTTTCATAAACATGTTTCTAGTGGATCGGCAATCCCCTAACTAATACATTTACTGTGCCCAAGACGAATCCACGGTCAGCATCTCTGACCCATATGCTATCGTAGGCGTCACCAACGAATGAGGAAAGCCACCGGCTGCTTTTCAAAGGCAACCATTGCATGAGATTAAGGAATACAAAATAACATTCTCACTTGTTTCAACGAAGGAGGGTAATCCCAATCCACATACACATTGTGTGCCCAAGACAACTACTGCTGCACTGATCCATGCGGTACCTTTCTAAACAACGAACAATATAAAAAGCCACCTACTGCTTAGAGGCCCAAGGCTGTGAGATTTAAGGAATGCTAAGTAAAGATTTTTAATTAATTGTTTCCTTGATTTGTAGCTACTGTATTTGAGGCATACATGTCTGGTACTTTCTGGAAGTTTAGGAGCTCAAATCATAACATGTGTGGAAGGCTATCGGGGTCGAATCAGAAATACTCAAATGTTTAGGGGTCAAAGTATAGATATGAAAAGTTTAGGGGCTCGAAGCATAAATATGAAAATTTTGGGGCCAAGGATATAAATATGAAAAGTTTAAGGGCAAGAATGCGCCATATGAAAAGTTAGAGAGCTTCTGAATGTAAATAACATAAAGTTCGGGCCCGCATCGTAAATATTAAAAGTATAGGGGTTTAAAGGTAAAATACGCGTGAAGTTTAGGGACTTGATCTGCGCAATCCGGGACAGCGGGGGTATTAAATAATATTTGCTAAAAGGGGTTCTTCCCCTATTCCCTCAACCGCCCCTCGTTCTTCAGCACTCGTTCAGGCGCCTGCGCTTCCGGCACCATCGTTCTCGCTTGGGTCAGGCTATCGATGGGAATCTGAGGTACGGCCAGCCATGGTCGTAGTCGTCGCTTCGCATACTCCGTGCTTCAGAGTCTCTCCGCCACGCGTGCGCCACTCCCCGCAAAAATCAACTTGATCCACCGGGAAGGAAGTTCAACGAGCAGTCAGCTCGTCTGGCCGCGCACCGCCGCAGCTTTCATCGCGCCATGCCGGGCCGCTGCGCTCCGCACGTTATGGCTGTCGTGCCCATGTCGCGCGGTCACAGGTTCGCGGCCCTTACGCCCGCTCTGTCTCGTGCTCTGCTGGTATTCGAGCCGGAAACCGACACGATTCCATCTGGCGTACGTCCGCTGGCATGCTACGTGACCTGCTCCGCGCATGCATGACTCCCGCCCCTTCGTAGTCGCCGCTGTGAGCTCTCGCGCGCGGTCCTCGCTTTCAAACCACTACCGTGGGACCCGCATCTAACCCTCATGGCGGGCACGTATCGCCTGCTTGTGGCACCTGCTGGTCTCCTCATCGGCGATCAAAAACGGAGGTCAATGCGTGCTAAGTGGGCGTGCACGTGGTTCTGCCAGCATTTCTAAATCAGCCATTAGTCGGTTTGATCTCAATTAAATCATCCAATCTGGACCGCCGTGCTTTTACCATACCCATTCTTATAGGTCTTTTATGATTAGACAGGCAGAATGTATCCCCATCCCGGATATTCGAGTTATTGCATCATACATTGGACTCCATTCATTCATGCTCACGCCCCAATTGATTACAAGACGCTAGAGCAAACTAATCACGATGCAAGATTTATCTCAAGATTTAAGTTCATTTATAAACCTCACTGAACCGCATGCAAGGAGGCCTAGGGTTTCCGTGAAGCGAGATGGAAATTCGAGAGTTCTGATGCTAACCTTTGCGGAGCCAATTTTTCAACACTTAGCTGACCACGTCGAAGATGCCAACTACGAGCAAATTGAGTAATGGACGAACCGCACAGCCGGATCCGATCGTGAGTAGGATTACGTGTGGCGATGACAGAAGAGCAGATCTCCAAATGCTAGCAACCACGGACCGCGGCGGAGCTTGATGCTCCTGGAGATGCCCCGAAAAGGCTAGTCGCCTGAGGGGTTTTGGATTTTTCTCTCCATTATCCGAATGCTAACCTCCAACCAAAAAAGAAAAAGCTCCCCTCTCGTCATCAGTCATTTCTTTTACAAGCCCTCTCGTTCTTTCCTCTATTTTATTTTTGCATCACTTAATACCTCCCCTTTTTAATTTTTGTAGTTTCATTTCCTTTTTCTTCCTATCTCTAATTATTTTCTTTTATATCACTTTTCTATTTTTTTCTATTCCATCATTTTGTTTATTTTATTCTAACTCATTTATTTATTTTTATTTTGCTTGATTACATTTTTCCCATGTTTTCTTTTTCCTATTTGTTTTCAAATTTTTTTTTTTTATTTTTCTTATTTATTTCTTTTCTTCCCTTTTCATTTCTTTTATTTCTTTAGTTATTATTTTTTCTTCCTTTTTTGTTTTTGATTTGCTATTTTATTTTTTATTTTTTATTTATTTTGTTTTGTTTGTTTCATTTATCTTTATTTATAATTTTTTTTGCATTATTTATTTTTGTTTTTGCTTTTCTATATTGATTTATTATTTGTTTATCCATTTTTTTATTTTTAATTTTCTTAAATTCTATTTTCTATTTTTTTTTCAATTTTGCTTTTTTTTTCTTATTTTCTTTTTCTTTCTTTTTTTTTTTTCTCTTTTTGTTTTTTTTTCTTATTTTTTGTTTTCTATTTATTTAATTATTACTTAAAAAATTAGTATTGGTTTCTTGATTAATTTTAACAATTGGGCAACATAATTGAGTGTTCACAATGATGCATAGCAATGTATACGTAACCTCTAGTGTAATTGAGGCTCCACTATATCACAAGTTCGATTTTTCTTGCCAATAAGGCTTTTATCTTTTGAAAGTCTTGTCCAGCCCATTGAAGCTCCAATCATTGTCTAACTCCAGAGAATCCAAACACCCTTATCCTTTCAGCCTTGACTTTGTTCATTGTATTCTTCATCATCACCAACCTTTATGTTCAAAGGTTTGTTTAATGGTAACATTAGTCAAGGCCACTGATACATTTTCTGCATTATTTGTTATAAGAAATGGAAAATAATGAATAATAGGTAAGTTAGCTAAAATAAATAAATAAATTAAATGCAATGTTACCTTAAATTCTTCAAACCATCATTCTAACTTCAGAACAAAACTCCAATAGCCAAGAATCATCAAATTTTGATTCTAATAATTTTTTGTAATTCTCTACTACATATCCGAGGCAAAAAGCTATCATAAAATAATGTTAATAGTGATATTAATTTAAGTAAAAACCAAAAAAGTTAATAATCATATTGAAAAGTAAGAAAATAAAATACTTACTCCTATGCTAGCTCAGGCTAATCCATACCTTCTTTCGCAGGACTGTCCTTAACTTACTAGTAGAGATGGAAGCATCCATGAGGTGAATATGCAGGTAGAGGAAGGACGGTACAAGATGTAGGTAGAGAACCTGCAGGGAGTGGTAGGTGGACTTATGTATCAGTATGGTGCAAGGATGATCCCTGACTAACATCCACTCCCATAGCTGCTAAGTCAAGTAGAGGCATCTCTTCAGGATTAGAAGATCCTACTCCATGTGATGGAGATGTCCTACCATAAATTCTCGCTCTCGAATTTCTTGGTTTCGACCTTCACTCCTACCTAAATGTGTTGTCATCCATCTATATACATAAAATATTAAAAAGTAATTAATGTAAAAAATGTTTAATATAGAAAATACATTAAAAAGTTAAACAAAATATTCAAAATTACCTAATTAAGGAGTTAGATCATTTAAATCACTCTACCCTCCACTATCATATTCATTATCTCATGAGACATAAGTGTTGTCACTATTTTCATCCAAATCAGGTTCATTAAGCAAATTTATATCACCTTCCTCACCATACCGTTCATATCAACAACAGTATCATCAAAACGTCTATTTAATGTCAACATGACATGGAGGTCATGAACTTCATAAATATCTTGACATGCAATGTCGTATTGTCAACTTGATTAACTACAGTATTTGTGATCACATCATGCACCTTGTCTTAATGATGCAACCAAACCATGATTGTCCGTTTGGATATGTATAATAAACTTGCTCAACTTGTTTGAAGCAAATATGAACTGATCAAAGTTTCTATATCTTTCTGATTACTGAAAGCTAGCAATTCCATATTGATTGGTCTATCTTTGTCCCACAATTAGGGTGTTATTAAACTAATCCACTTAAAAAGAACTATTTTTTGAATAGTAGAAGTGTCAGGATATTTCAATTCAATTATATCGCTAAATTCCAAAAAATCATCTTCAATTGACCATTGGTGCCTTTGTACACACACACCATAGTTAGAAGTTTGCATGCTTTCACCCATGTCTGGTGTGAAATTTATATCCATTTACAATGTAAATAGGCTATGATCGCACCATTCTTATCAGTCGTCCAGCCAAAGAAATCAGGGGATCTTCAATTTGATTTTGTGGATTTTGAACCCATAATGTAAGGAACTTTACTTTGTTGGAATCATAAATCATATTATGAAAATATAACACCATTTGAATAATGTGTATAATAGAACGTCCATATACTGTAAACCATAAACGAAAATGAGAAGCAATTTCACATCAATTTTGAAACAAAAATACCTGTTGAAGCTCTCTAAAAAGTCAAGATACTTACTACAAAAATAAACATTATATATGATAATTAGACAATGAAACATGTTTTAAAGATTCAAATATTTAAAGATAATTTGAACCTTTTAACTTACTCTAGATATGGTTCAACTTTTCACAATTTAAAAGAACGTACAAAATGGGCAAATTTTCATTTCACTTCAGTTTCCAATATTAAATGTGATACTCATTTCCACATCCCGATAATTGAAAATAGAAATCGAGGACTCAATGAACAACATTCTCCCAACATTACGTGGCATTCTACTTCTTCTGTATTTATTGATTTACAATGAAAAAGACAAAAGCAAATGTTTCTTCCATTAAATAGGCTTCACAAATAGAACCTTCTACCCTTGCCTTGTTCTAGATCTTCTTTCAAGAACATAGAAATCTATAAAACGTGAAAAACATATTTGTCTAATAAGCATTGCTTAATTGGTACGACTAAACAACTCAAGCAAAATGCAGAAATAAGAAGTTTAGTTTGGCTTAACGAGAGCTTCCACCAAATTTTTATTTAAGGAAAAAGATTTGGAAAACCCTGGAACTCTAAGGACGGATTTAGATTCAGAGATGGTTACGAGTGGTGGAAGGTGAGAGGCTGCTTCACTACCGCTCAAGCAGTCATCTCAAACTGACAGAGGTGATTTTGAAAACTATTTGAACCTCAAAAGTAATGCAGGCACACTGGGATTGACGGAGGTTAGCTCCGACAGACTCGGATCCTACTCCTACCGTATTCTGCACTGGGAAACCTCAAGGCTTACGTAGTTCTCGGCTCTAAGAAACTTGACTCTCGACGATGAAAGCATGACTTTAGGCAAAAACTGACTTTCTGGAAGAGGTTTATGGCAAACACATGATTTTCTAAAACTGTGTGCTTATGATATCCAAACCGTCGTAGTCGCTGCACGATCTGAACCACGTAACTAAAACACGTGAACTAGCAAATGCTTGATCAGTCATTAAGATCCGTTTGCACAAATTTTAGAAAATTAAACTAGACATTTTGGACAAATACATTTCTCACTGAGTTAGTAAAGCGTGATTTTCTTAAAATCTCACAAGTTTGCTGGACCCGACTAGTCGTGCGCCGTGTATGGATTCGCATCGACTCCGAACACAAAACGTACAGAGGACGTCATTGTCAGCATAGAAATTTGTTTGCACACAATTTAGTACATACTATAACCGATATTTGGAAACAGATGCAAGCTACGAGAGTAGTCAAACAGGGTTTTCAAAATCTCATGAACATGGTATACGAACCTGCTGTGCGTCGCATGATTCGGCAATTCTGCACCGAACACATCAATAGTAAATATGTCATCGTCAGTATTAGAAACTGCCACACTAAAGTTCTATGACAATCGAAACCGAGATTTGTGCGATGATGCTTATATAGGAGTTTAGTAAAGAGTGGTTTTCTAAAATTGCTTGTGAAATCCAAATTGTCGTAAGCCACGTGATGGATTCAAGACGATCTATTAAAACACTGAATTGTTATAGGACTTCCTCATTCAGAGTTAAAATTCGCTTTGCACAAATTTTAGAAAATTAAAGCCGATATTTTGGCAACTCACAAAATAATGATCTTGATTAAGAAAAGGAGCTGATTACAAGTTAAGAGAGGAGATGGACTTGACCGAATTAGAAAAGTGACTTTGGCAAAATAAACTAAAAGGATCTTTGCCCCAATTTGAAAAAGTGAATTTGATAAAACATTGATTCGATCACAATTGAAAGATTTAAGTTTGATTTAACAAGTGAAGAGAATCGTGTTTAATGATTGGATTTAAATTAAAAATGATGGGATTTGAAATTAAAGAGCGAGGGTTTATTTAACTTAATGATATGGCTTAATTGAAAAATAATAGGCTAATTATTTATCTTATACAAAGATTTGGGGCCACTTATTTCATTTTCAATTTCAAAAAGCTAGTAGACTAATTATTTTGTTTTTACATGTATGTCCATTCATTTTATTATTTATTTATTTTTTAACTCCATTCTTAGGCCCAAATTGAGGAAGTAACCATACTTAGCTATTAGTGGAGATTCAAATGGAGTAGGTAGCTACCTGTGACACAAATGTCTCTTATGATGGGTTTAGGTCAAATTATCATTATGTCCAACCGAAATGATAGGAACAACTTGGAGCTCGGAGCGAGGCCTATTCGATTTTAGCCTCGGCAATCGTGGAATCGACTTTCAATCTGAAGGCCCCATAAGCTAATAGCATGGTTCAATTTAAAATTCTTAGTCTTGGTCAATCGTCGATCACAACCCCTTGAGCAAAGTGACAAAGTAAGCACATTACTAAAAGCCTATATCTTACAGCAAGAATGGCCCTAATTGCCTTGATTCAGTGGCCCATTTCTACCTCAAATTGGGGACCCAACTCGAAGGTGTGGAGCCCAGCAAAGAGGAGGTTGCTTTCTACGGGCTCAGTTGACAAATTAGCTTGGCTCACCCTGTTCCTTGCATCAAGGTCCACAATCGTAGTGGGCCCGGATTCAATCATCCATAAATGGTCCAATAAGGCTACTCCATCATTTGCACACCTAATATAGAAGATGGCTTGAGGGAATTAAAAGAAATTAAGGGTAAAAGTGTGCAGGATCAAACTCAATGCTCGGATTTCATAATGATGTGCTTACCACCAAACCTAGTCATCATTGTGTCGGCTTCAAGATTCTCTCAAACTTTGTTAAGACTGCTAAGAGGACGTATGAATGAGATAGTCAGTGGTTTGATCTTCATAACCTCCTCATCCAGCACTTCAGCATCTTTCTCGGCACAGTACTATGCACTGGCAACCCACTCTAGGTAATTTAACGACGGTCACAAAAGCTCAAAAGATCGGACTAGTTTCTCAGCCCTCTCTCCACCTTTCAAGGACATTACTCGCTTCATCTCTTCTTAATTCTTGTTCAATCCAGCGGGCATTCAGTGTTTTAGAGCGCAATCCAGGCTCACGTACTGGATGCTGTCCAATCCTCGCCATATAGCTCCGGTAAGCCCAGGCAAAAAATGTCACTGTCGCGTCATCGAAAGTAATGCCGACTAGCCAAGAGCGGTTGTCTCCCACTTACTTAACGAGCCTGGTTTATCTCGCTTCTTTTTCTTACTTTCCTCTCGTCCCAGATCTATTAGCTCCTGACCTTTCAGTGAGGTTGCATGGACATTCTGGATTTTCTCGCCTCATCAACCCGAGCAATTCTTCGGCTGTTCGCGCTCAAAGGTGTGCATAAATGCGTCTGTCCGCTGATTATCTGAGGGCAACGACTGCTTGATACAATACTAGCGTCGATTGGCGTTAATTGTGTGTTATTTTTGGATCCAGGACGATGGTAAAACCAACGAAGTCGTAATGCAGGGATGGGAAGTACATTACGAAGAAAAGAAAAGAGTCAATTAGGGAAAATTTAAACCGTATCACAATACACTCTGTAATGCACAAAATCATCGCTCTATTTTCATCGGAAGCATGACAATTACAAAATTACATCTGCATCCGAACTAAAAGTCACGGAAGTTCGATGGTCACCCACTGCTCGCTTCGGCCCAGTGGGCAGCGCCATGACGAAGATCAGCTCACGGTTAGTGCATCTTATCCTCCGTCCAAGATGGCCACCAACCCAGAGCTTCATACCCAACACTCGGGAAGCCTTCTACGCATAGGTGACGCTAGAGGGACCTTCTTTCCTGCTCCTTTCTATCACCATCTCAGAGGCGTACATCCGGTGTTCATGACGGCCCCATACGTTTGTTATTACAGATGCTCCGTCAGAGGTCGGATCAGTTCCTTCTCTTCACAATTTTGGCTCCCTCGGGCTGTCGTCCCCGTGTTTGAATCCACTTCTCAGTTGTCACCTGCCCATCACTCACGAACGTTTCGGCGGCCTGAAGGTTGGTCCACCACTCGCCACCTCTCCTTGGATGAAGGTGGACATGTAAGCAACTTCCAGGGCCTGTGAAACGTGTTCTCCGCAGCTTCTTCAAGCACATCTTTCGATGTAGTGAGTGGTCGTGCGGTTTGCCGACTGCCGTCTCCGCTCACGGAGACGCACAATCGTGCCTATCGTCTGTGATGAACTTCAACTTTTTGATGCGTGTTTGATGGCACGCCTTCGTGCAACGAGATTCATAGGCCCCCGCCTACCAACTAATCGTGCAGTCTGTGATGACAAGACGGTCATCATCGGAAGGTCACTACTGGGCAAGATAGTCGGTCCAACTCGAAATCCTGGTGAGATTCGATCTTCCTTACGACTCCTCCGGACCCGTCAGTCGCCCCGGCACTACCATCGGAATCCTGCCTTCAATCGGTAGTCTCCTGTATGACACACTTTTTTAGATAGAGTGATTTGAAATACATTACATCGGATTATGCCGCAGTTATCAATCAAAGATTCTCGCAAGATATGGTGTCCATACGAGTCTACCGGTTTATACGTGAGAGCTTTATTATGATCGCCTCTTCTCTTCAACTATCTCATGCACCAAAAGAAAGTGGAAGGAAATTATTTGGCTGCTATGATTGTCTATGCGCCTCAAACTTCTCCCCACTCAACAAAAAGTTTATGCACCACGTGAGCCTCTTACTGAGCATCTTCGCCAAGAGCCCTCCGATAAGGTTCAGAGTTCATCAAGAGTGTCAAGAATCGAGATCCATTTTAGTGCACACGTACTCAGCCGCTCGACTACCGCCGTGATCATCTTGTTTTGATCATCTTCAAAAATTCACAAGCTCTCCTCATCAGAGATGGGAAGGCTCTTTCCACCCTCTACCTCGCCTCTCTTGCTCGACTCTGCTCCGAATCCTGCTACTGAAGATCGCCTCACGCCGCTGCTCCTCCTTCTTTCTTCCCCAAAAGAGCGTAGATGCTGCAAGTACTCCGTCATACCACCGATACCACGCTATACTACAAACACTGGGCACGAGTCAATGCAGTGTACTCAGTTCACCTTCTCCCGCCTTCCCTCAGAATGCTATTATTTACTGGCTTCGTACTTCCAAGTGCACTTCTCGTATGTTTCGTATGCAATGGGCACTAGGTACCTTTGCATTGCTATAGGCTTAAACTCGCAGTGCCCCTCGATGTATTCGATCGTCAAATGTCCGGGGACATCCCTGTGAACGCCCTCATTAAGCTAGCTTATCCCCTGTGCTCACCTATCACACACCCTACATGCCCTGCGTCATGGTTTGTCAAGAAGGATATTCTCCCCATGCACCTGAAAAGCATCCTTCTTCAGGTTGAGCCTACTCTTGTGTTTAGATCAAACCAGGAAACTTTATATTTCTCAACCCTCTGGACGCTTTCTGCAGAGGAACGCCCTACCGCCTACCGCTGGGTAATCATATTCTGTCAGCCGGGTCAATACCACTCTCGGTAACCTGAGGTTCCAGCCAGGTTCACAGTATGGGTAACGCCATTAATAAATTTTTGGATCGCGCCTCTGAGGCGTAAAAATCTATGGACTCACCTGCTGGTACGGGGCCGAACCAGTATGTTTTTCTTCCATTCGGGTTTAGTCTTTCGGGGCTGCAACGTCGGGGTTACTGTTTTGGTTCCGGTGGTTTTTTGTGTTGGTCGGGGAGTAAACTGTGGGTGGTTGAGGCCGGTGCAATCGGAGCTCGCTGGCCAAAGAAGCGTGAGGCATGAAGGTGCTAGGCAGTTAGGTCGTGGATGTGGCCACCATGTGAAGGTGTCAATGGCAAGGATGGCGGCATCTCGGTAACTCGTAAGGTTATGGTAGTGTTAACTGGACAGCCAGGTCATAACTAATCGGAGAGGAAGTCTTCCTCCGCTTCTTTCTTCTTCCAAGAAATTAGCTGGCCATCGTTTTTCCGTGTTGCACATTACCAAGTCCTGATACGGATGATACGCTCAGAGTGAAAGCCACTCTCGATAAGCCCGCACTAGCACCATGCCTCCGAAGAAATTAAGCGTAAACACTTCCCACCATTTTATCGCAGAAAGCTGAGCGCGGGAGTGGTCTCCATAAACATGCTTATCATCTCTCGTTCGAACTAAAAGGCCAAACTTGAGCAGCTTGGTTCCCCTCCACTCAGTGCATGCTCCTTTGAAGGTCTCCTCCTCCTCTTTCATCACATGTTTGCACTGGTCCTGGCGGCGGGCCATCCCGGCTGCCAGATTTATACTGCATTGAGGCGGGCATCGGGCCAAGTCCTTCCAACAGCTGGATGTACGCCTTTCTAACCGCAGAGGCGTTCAACTAGGCTGCCGGCTTCCGTGGGACGACCTTAAAAGCAATGGATCACATGCCTTGTCGTCATGGACGGTGATGTCGCCATTTTTCTATAGTGCACATGGTCGACGGCTTCCTGGCACCCCGGCCCTCAGATCTCTCAAATTGCCATCGTAATCTGAACTGGGGCCTGATGCATTTGCATCTACAATCGCAGGTCCGTCCGAAGCATCTATCATCCCGCAGCCCTTGCCCTCACTTGGCCTCGCACCTCTCCTCCAAATGCTAAGCCACCGCGACCTGAGAGCGGCTTCCTCCCCGCCAGAACTCGGCTCCGGTTTTCATTTCACATGTCCAACTGGGTGAAGGATAAGGGTTAGGTCCTCATGGATAGCAGGGACCATAAGAACGGAGCAGGTTGGTGGGTGGGCTTGGTAGCTGGATGCGGTTATGTGGACGAAGTAAGGTGATTCCTGAGGCGGCAATGTTCACGAAAGTGTAATCGGGGATGGTGTTTCTAGGAAAGGGAAATAGTGGAGCAGGAGATTCTTGGTGTGTATATGTAGGTTTTATGTGGTCAGCGATGGGAGGGTTTGCTGAGTGGTAAAGGGACAAGGGGATATGAGTCGCCCAGCCAGGATAGGCGTGAGGCTCTTTCTAAACGGCTGGTGGAAATACTTGCAAAGACCTGTGGCGTCAGATTGTAGACTTAGGTAGTGGAACTCAGGGTGCAGCACACCATATTCTTTGACTCAACATGATGCGTAAAGGCTCGACAGACATTAACCCCAGTACTCGCTCGTATCTCAACCAGAGGGTCCCTCCGCTGCTTTCCAAAGATCTTCATCAATTCTGGCTTGCCTGCTCCTTCTCTGAAGTCGTACCACTTTGTTTCTTTACTTCTTTCATTCTTAGGATTCAATAGCCATTCATCTAGCTTTGCATTGACGAGTGTGCCGCAGTTGTAACAGTGATGTGCTGAAAGGCGAGCTTGCCATCAGAGCTTTTCTGAAGAAATTTAACATTAAATAATTATAAAAGAAAATAAGTGAAACAAAGAACTTTAAATTAAAACATGAGGGCTCGGATATCTCAACGCGCACGTTTGTTTGTCGTAGCGCTGAGCATGAAATGGAAATTAATCCAAGGTACGGTAACTTATCTTGTAGAAATGTCAAATTTTCATTCACAGTGCACAATTTTTAAGGTACATGATGTCATCTTTTCCATGAACAATATATGAATTCATCCTTAAAATCAACTCTCTTACAAAAGATGGATAATTTCGACTTCTACCTGAGTATGGAATGGATGCAATTTTGAGCCTGAGCCTTCCCCGAGTAATGGCTATATTTCTTCAATCGTCATGACTTCGCCAAGCTGCATAGCCTCCCAAGACATCTAGTCCAATGGTCGCTGCTAGGTCTTTATACCTTATCGCATCTCGGTCCCTCATGACACTCGATGCTCCTCTCGTTGCATTCCGATTAACCTTCGATAGACCTCTTCCATTCTTTTCGTCTTCGTCACTTCGTGGTCTCCCATTCTCGCTACCGTGTTTGGACGCTGCTGATTCAACTCCTCTGTATGAAGTTGCAACATGCTTCTTTCGTCCATTATCTTGTTTTTTCCGCTCGCTCTTGGTTTCTTTCGCTTTCGTTTTTCGGCCGATCTTTTCCCGCCTAACCTTATGGACCCGCCTCGTGTTGAAGCCGACCGATTCACATCTCTCATTCGCTGCCTCCCTCTGAGAGGGCTCTGTGCCCTTTCTAAGCCTGTCTATTCAATTTGTTGGAGTTGGCTTCTTGTAAATTCATGTGAATTTTAGCTCGAGATATTCTCTCTCTCGACTTCTTGTTGTCTTCCGTATGACTTTCCGAAGAGGGCATCTTCTCTTGATTCTCGCTTTTAATTCAAAGATTTTCTTTAGCTGGCCTCAACACTCTTTTCTCTCAACTCGTTACGTCCTTTTGATGGTCATGCTTTCCAGCTTTTGCTTTTAATTCCTTGACGAACCTCATCTTCAGTCTCCTCTTCAATTGCTACCGGTCGGTTTTCCGAGGGGCTACTTGAGGTTTAAAAGGCAATTTAATTTGCTGCACTACTTTTCTCTGACCCGCTGCCCGTATTCTTCCTCGACCGTGACAACTCTCTCAACCCCCAATTCCTTCCCTTTCCCGTGGTCACTCTACACTCCCAGGCCTCCCCACCTTCGGTGAGGCTCCAGAAGTCCTCCTCGTAGGTATACATTGGAAAGTGGCTCAACAGGTCTTGCACGTGGGGACCCCGGGCGGATAGGACAAGTTGGCTGCCGCCCAATTATAGCGGATTCAGGCCTGATATATCCTGTTACAGACAATCACACGGGAACACATTTAAGCCTTCGCAATGATGGGGAATGATCTGAAGGTCCTTTGTCGCCACGATCGCCACCTCAATCTGCTACCTCTATTAGTGGTCGGTGACAGCCACCTGATCCTCTTCCACTCATTTCTTTTAGTTGATAAAGTACTAAAAGATCTGAAATGGGACACCGAACTTTCATCTCTTCTCTTTGAATGCTACGTTGTCAGGATCCAAACGATAAATGATATTGGTAGGCAACATGATACTCTTCTCTTGTCTCTTCTCATAGGCAGTGAAATCCAATGTGCAATATAAGTCGACAAGCAACGTGGGGCTGGCTTTCGCATCTATTCTATCCGAGCTAAGCAACACATCGCGCTCGTGTCTATGAAGTTATCAATCTGGGGAAATAACACTGTTTCATAAGGCACCGTGAGAAATTACATCCATGTATATCTCCCAACTCATGTTGTTAGCCAAAGCATCAGAAGGTAGTTTTCCAAGAATTCTCTCAGGAAGCTCTCTAAATGATTTTTTTCTTCCTGGAATTCCGTGAGAACGCGATCGTTGTAACCCGACAGATCCAATTGGAGATCGCCACCTTGAAAGAATGGTAGCTGTAAGTTCCAACAGATTGCTCAGGCTTGCCTTCCAACAAGAAACCAATAATTTGTGTCGTATCTCTTCAGTAGAGTTCGGCAGCTTTAAAGTCCCCAAAAGTAAAAGCATCGCGAATGGCAAAGCCATGATGATTGCAATTTCCTGCCAAAGTGCCCCAGATTTGGACAAATTCGTCACTTTAGGCCCCGATCTCCACTGCTTTCTTCCTTAATTCTTACCCCTACATTAATTTCCATTTCTACCTCTCTTAGATGCCCATCATATCCGAATCTAATTCCGCCACAAAAGAAACAAAAACAAACGTACAGAAACTGACTAGATGCTGTACTTAATAATTTAATGGGAAGTAACATAAATCGAAGCATTAAGGAAAGAAAGCCAAGCACACAACATTACTATCTAAACATAAAAGTCATGCATGCAATGCATAATGTGGATATGACAATGCGGTGGTATGACCCACACGTATTAAAAGCATTGATGCGGTATATGGTACGTGAAGCATCAACCATTGTGATGAGTGCTATGATCGATGTGGCCATGTGATGATGATGTGGACGTTGGTACAGAGAACGACAATTAATGCATTTGAGACATGAAATGATACGCAAGGACATTAAAGTGCGGGAACTTGATAAGGATCATATATGAACTCAAGCATGTCATGGGTGAGTCTAAAGAGTTGCCTCCTGAAGCCAATTCTTCTTTTCTCTTTCTTTTTTCTTTTCTTTTTTTCCTTCTTCTCTCTTTTCTTTTTTTGTCTGCTTCTTTTTTCTCTTTCTTTTGCTTCTTTTCATTTTTTTCCTTTTACTTTCTCTTTCCTCCCTTCCTCACCCATTACACCTTACCTAGCAAT
Source organism: Canavalia ensiformis (assembly GCA_026541065.1). NCBI lineage: Eukaryota > Viridiplantae > Streptophyta > Magnoliopsida > Fabales > Fabaceae > Canavalia > Canavalia ensiformis. Next base: position 17,373 of record JAMKYM010000358.1, on the reverse strand, counting down.
GATAACTCCGGAGACGACAGCATATAGAGTAAATGCGTCTTAATCCAGAACATGTATGTAGAAAATGAGCCTCCTCAAACTCTCTTGTATTTCTGAGGTTGCCACCCGCCCCACGGACTGGGACATCTAATGCATGCACTTCTCAAGAAGTATGCGGTTATAATCCCCGGATAGATTCTGGTCACCAGGAGTCAAGTTTTCACTTACATTGCGGCTCAGAACGTAGAGAAGGCGCCTAAATGCTACAGTGGTACTATGAAAAGTGTCACGCACTAGCATGGAGTTTTCGTGAGAGCCACAACTATGACGTGTATCCCATAGTGACACCACTGAACTCCTCTATTCCTAGGCTTCGCTTCAATTCTGTGTATAGAGGCCCCACTCCTGAATATGTACGTGTGCAAGTGCGTGAGGGCGTACTGTGAGCCTCTCGGGGACACCCGCAAACAGAAAAGTAAGCCACGATGTGTATGCATAGATATATATACATATATAGCAATTTAAAATTTCTCTACCTTAGCGTTGGACAAAGAACTCAATAATCAAGCAAATAAATGAAGCAACCAAGCGAGTGAAGGATCACATATCATACACGACTCTAGTGAAAACAGTGCGTTCAGAACTTCTAAAGTGCCCTAGAAGGAGCCTGCACATCCGCTGTGAATCAGAATCAGCTTTGACTTGGTGACTAACTTTAACTCGCTAAAATTTTGAAATAGAGATTATTGGGATTTTTAACATGGAGGCTACCACAACTTTAGTTACAGGACAAAAAAGATTTGGAAAAACCCTAACTGTGAGGAGCAGATTTAGGTTCAGAGAGTCGGCACAGCCTCGGGAAGGTGCTAGGCACCCCGGTGCCGCCCGAAGCCAAGAACAAGCACCTTTAAATTGAGCGTGATTTTGAAAATCGTTTGCATCCCTCAAATAATGTGAAAATAAACAGACTGATCAATAGAGGTCAGCCTCGACGTGACAATCGATCCTCGCCTCCTACGTATCCCCGTGCAACGAGTAAAACTCCAGGCTTACTGTAGAAGCTCGGCTCCTATAGAAACCTTGATCTCTTAGATGCATCGAAAGGATGATTTTAGGTAAAAACTGACTTTCTAAGCGGCTTAAAGTGTAAATAATGATTTTCAAATCATGGAGCTAACGAGTATCCAAACTGGTTGTAAGACGTTGGTAGTTAACCGCACGAATTTAAAACACTGAACAACAGAGAAAGTCGCCTATTCGTCAGATAAAGATCCGTTGGTACAAATTTTAGAAAACTAAAACGTGACATTTTTGACAGACATTATTTTCGGCGTTGGTAAAACAAAGATTTTCTAAAAATCTTGCGTTTCGCGAGATCCGAACCAAGTGAAAGTGTCGCGTATGGATTCACACGTAATTCGACCACAAAACAGTAGAGAAGGTCGTTCGAGCTCAGACGATGAAAATCTGCTTGCACAAATTTTAGACAATTAAATACAAAGACATATTGGAACAGAGTTCTTATAGAGTTAGTAAACAAAGCTGGTTTTCTAAAACTTACGTTTTCATGTAGATCCGAACCGTCGGAAAGCCGCAAGTATGTGATTCGTAACGTAATTCCAACACAAAACAACAAAGAAGGTCGCTGTTCATATGAAAATTCGCTGCGCCAAATTTTAAAAAACAATTTAAACCGATATTTTGAAATAGATGCTTTTTATGGAGTTAGTTAAACAAGGGTTGCTTCTAAAATAAGTGAGTCCGGAACTAGATCACAGTCGCTGTATGGATTCGCACAAATTAAAGCGTCGAAACAGAGGAAAGTGCTCTCTGAGTTCTGATAGTTAAAATTCGCTAGCACAAATTTTAGAAAAATCGAAGCCGATATATTTGGCATAATCAAGGCAAATAATGATCTTGATCAAGAAAAGGAGCTTGATTACAAAGTTACAGAGAGGATATGGACTTGACTCGAACTAGAAAAGTGATTCTATTGGTAAAATTAAACTAACAACGGACCTGCTCATGGCCCAATTTGAAAAGTGAATTTGATAAAACATTGATCTCATTGCCACCTGAAAGTGATTGGGCTGCTTGATTTAAAACGAAGAGAATCGGGTTACCAATTGACTGGATCTAAAATTAAAAATGATGGGATTCGAAATTAAAGAGCGAGGGCTTGGTTTTAAACTTGAATGATATGGCTTAATTGAAAAATATGTAGGCAATTCATTGTTTATCTCATGCAAAGATTTAGCCACTTTATTTCTTTTTCTAATTGAAAAGCGAGTACATGAAATATTTGTTTTATGCAATGTTACAAATATTCATTTTATTATTTGTTATTTATTATGAGTGAATTCACCATTCTCAGCTGCCCAAATATCAAGACTTGTGCAATCCATACCACTATTAAGTGAGAACCCAAATGAAGTAGGTAGCTTACCGCGGACTACATAACGTACCCTCTTATTGATGGGTTTAGGCCCACAATTATTCATTGTGGTCCAAACCTGAAATGATATTGAACAAGTATTTGCTCTGATTTTAAAGGAGAAGCTCATTGAGATTTTGGTTCTGGCCAATCGTGAATTATGACCTACCATGATAAATTCATAGCTTGAGAAAGACAAATGGTTTAAATTTAGAATTTAAGCTCAATTAGGCCAATCGCAATCAGACCCCTCGTTGCAAGGTGCAAAGTTACGTGTGTGCAAGTAATACTTTGCTTGGTCTACGTCAGCAGCAACGCAGGCCTCGGATCTCGCCTTGATTCAGGTCCATTTAATCACGCCCCAAGAACCATGAAGAGACACGAACTCACAAAATTGACAAAGAATTCTATTTGACAGCGAAATCGACAACAAATTTCTAAGCAAAGACTTGGAAAAAACCTAATAGAATTGTGATTCAGTTCCGGAGCCTGCCATGCTGAAAGGCATATCCCACTCACCGCTCAAGAACCACACTTAAATGAGTATGTGATTTTTGAAAATTAATGATCCTTTGACCATGTGGAATAAAAGGTTCCAGTAATCCTGACAAGATTTCATCCCCATTATTTCCTGCCAGAAAATGGAAATTCATACATACACCAAGCCATGGCTCACCCATCGAAAGGCATTTATATCGAAGTATATGTTTTTTTTTGTAATAAATAAATTTTGGGTCCATAAGTACAAAAACTAGACAACTACTACCATGGATCTATATAGAATCAAAGTATCATAAGAAAGTTTATCAACAAGCTCAAATCTGTGAATTAAGATGCAAAAATGCTTTTATTTGCTTAGCAAATCTAATCCATGTCATTGGGTCAAGATGCGACCATCAGATTTAGAATCAATTAACTTAAATATAATGCATCAAATGGTGGCATACTATCAAGCGCTTTGAACGCTACGGTAGATGCAAATGCGATTTATCAGTTAAAAAGAGGACATTCCAACCACAGATTTGAGCGCCCAGATGAAACAATAATACCCACTGATCCACAATAATCCCTTCGTAAGAAATTGCGCCAGGAAATGATTATCATACAGAAACAAAGATGAAGAAATGATCTTATTATTCAGCACGATATTCCAAATCCGAATGCTGGCAAGGCGGCTGACAACTGACGGCCAGACACAGAATCCGAATGAATCCAAACCAACAACAGCAAAGCATCAATGGCTATTCGTTATTATTGAAGACGCAAACCGATTTTGTCGCAGAGCGCAAGCGCGAAAGATAAAAATTAAACCGATCGCAATGGAACGAAGCTATTATGATCAGAGAAATGGCGTAAGTTCATCAATTTAGTTCCGGTTTAATCTGATACCTTCAACCGCATATTGAAACGAATCTATTCTGATTTAACCGTGACCTATCATAATTTAACGCAATCTCTTCTGCTATTGGAGGTATCTCCGCCTGGAGGCTTGTATTTTACTGTCTTCCAGAGAGCGCCGTGGACCAGAGCCTCTCTCGCTCCCGCAAATTTAATAAACCACTTCAATTTCAATTTTCCAAAACAGATTTGCGCCAAACAACTTGAATCCTGCTGCTATGAGTGTTGAATACTGACTACATCACTCATATTATCGCCAATGCACAATAAACTCACTCATTAATAAATCTACTAATAATTAAGTCCTACAGAGAATATCATAATGACTTCTTTCCTCCCATCATCATACAATAACTGTTCCTTTCCTGCAAAAGATTATGGTGGTCTCACCTAATTTATCGTTGTACATAATAATTACGTCCAATGGTAAAGAAACCAATAGTTCTTACCTGATTACTGCTTTGAATCAATATTTGGGGATAATATGGATGTTCTCAATTGAGAATAGTCATTTAAAAGCTTTCGTTTGTTTTATTGGCCTCTGGTGGTTCAGAGATCCCCACACAAGCGTAGGCTTGGTTATTCAAATGCGAAGAGTCCAGTGGTTAACTGTATCTCGAGTTGATGAGGCAGAGTGAAAACCTCCTCTTTCATGCACCAACGGTGCCATACTCATCTGAAAGTTCAGAGAGATCCGCATTGAGCTTTCATCACATCAGACTTTATTTGCTTTTATTTCACGTTGCCAAGTTGGCCCATCCTTGCACGTTAGTATCGGTTATCTCTCTGTCTTGTATGATGTTACATTATAAAGTCATCAATATTTTCCCATCTTGCTCGTTGATATAATACACCTGGTCAAGAAATCGATTAGGGTCACAATATTGCCGATGGCGTAAATCAGAAATCGAAGTACAATGACTGGGAATCCTTGACTCGACCTCAACAAAATATAATCTCAGCAAACATTTGTAATCACATTATATTCTTGACTGCAGAGCTCCATGACCTTGAGCCAGATCTCAAAAAGGCCTCAAACAAATAACAAACGATTGAAGCCCAATCCCAAGTACTGACCATCAAGATGAGTCTGGGCAAAGAGCACATGCTTTATCATGGCCTACAACCTTTATCCCATCTCCATGGTGTCTATCTTATCGCTATTCTGAGTTTGTGGCTATAATGAGCTAAACCCCAGATGCATCGGCTCAGATATATCCAACAAGAAGTGAGGTCTCTTCCTCTTTGTCCATATTATGGGTGAAAATTATAATATAGAAGTGATCAGACTGAGATGAATCAATTTAAGACAGGACCATTTGTGATAATCCAAAGAGGTTCCAAGGCAACATATTATCACACCTAAGTTTGTGGTAAGAATGTCACTTAGGTGTGATAGTATCACAAACATTATTAAAATGAACATAATATTAATGATATCATCACTCCTGATCAACATACTTTCAAAGTTTCTGTGTAGGTGAGTGTTAGAGGAGGCCAAAGGGGGAAATCCTGGACAAGAATACTCATGTATTTTAGGACCTGTTACATCACCAGTAGCAAATTTCGCTGAACCTTTTTGTTTAAAAGCAAACTCCATCTTTTTCATATCAAATTCATTATTTGCTTTGTCTGGATGTTTCAGTATATATATATTTCATATTCATTACACCGAATCAGCAACTGCTTTCATCTAAATAGAGATCTGTCTTTCAGCCATCAAAGATCATACATCCACACAATACATCCAAAGCATTTAACTTCGTGTCATCTAATCTAAATGTCGTTTGAGTATCTGTCTAAGGGGACAACATAAAACTTCTCATAGTAATGCCATATATCATTCTGTTTCACAGACACTGAAGTCGCAACGCTACCGCAATCGCATGTTTAGTAGAAAAGACAATGCTAACACACGCTCATCTGATTCAAATTTTAAAAGACACTTCCGATATGTTTTGTGCTTTGAGCTGATACGTCAATCAAGTAAAACATCATGATTCATTCATGATTTTATTCTGCTGATTTTCACTCATGGTCAACAAGATTGTATCATGTTCATAACTGCGCCTTTAATCGAATAATTGGCGCAAACATCCAACGCAATATAAATATACATCATCGAATTGAATTCCATTTTTATCTAAAAATCACAGCCTATAATAAAATATAAGAACTGAATAGTGATGATCATCATATATATTTTTTCCGTGCTAATCACCTAATTTAGAGGAAAGACTAAACCTCAAGATAAATTTGGTTAATATTTGAGATCTCCTTCTTCAATAGGGAATCCTCAGATCCTCTTCTTCCAGAATCTCTTCGAATAAGGGTTGACTGAAAGAAAACTCTCCACAAATGAAATAAGTTTCTTTATAGTTTATTCACACTTTAAAAAGCTTCCTCTTCCTCTTTTTTCTGCTTGTTTTTCTTTTCTATTACTGTATTATTATCTTTATTAATTTTCCTATTAATTTCTTTATTTGATTCTTATTTTTCATATTAATTATTAAAACTTTATATATATTTTCATTTATTTTCTCGTATTTATTTTAATATTTTCAATATAATGTCATTTTTCATTTCTGTTTCTTTCTTTTGTTTATTATTTAATTATTCATTCCATTATTTTTCTTTTTATCTTTAATCTTCTTTCTGTATCTTCTTATCATTCATTTTGATTTCTCATGTTATTTTGTTTTTCTTTTACTTTCCTTCTTCCTCTCCTTCTTTGTTTATTATTTTGCCATTTTTTCTTCATTTAATTTTACATTTTGATTTTCCTTTTTGTTTTCAATTTTTTTCTACTTCTTCCATCTTATTATATCATCTGTTTATATTCATTTTTTTCTATTTATTAAATTTTAAATTAATTTAAAATATGTATCTTATATAATTGATCGCTTATAGTTTTTCCTCATCGCTTCGCCCAAATAATATAAAACATCATTAACATCTAAATTATAAGAAAGACGTTAAATATAATATAACCATGCAGCGCTTTAAAGTCATAGCTCGGCTCAACTGAAGAAGCGATTGAAGGCATGTTATTGATTATCATCGCCTGAAAAACGTCCGCTTTAAATATAAGATTGACTATGAACCAATTGAGGTGCTGAATATTTCACAAAAATAAGAAAGTACTTAATCAAAGCTGAGTACCAGAACCAAAATGCAAGCAATCACAAAGATCAGGTAATGAAATCAACCATTTGAGGTCCACACTGAAATCAATACATGATAAAGAACTGAAGGTGTAGAAAATAGTTTAACGCAAAAGTAGATTTGAATCAAGAATGATAAATATATTCATCAGAAGTAAGCAAACTGATAAGCTCCAATAAGATATAAGGTAAAGAATTGATCGTTCACAAGAATACAAGATGCTAAATAACTGATGAGTTCCAAGAAAGGCTATGACTGGTACAAATTAATGAGTTCAAACAGGCTTTAAGGTAAAATAACTTTGACGATAAACTTCAAATAGAAAAGATGCAAAGAACGATTAAATCGACAAAGATAAATAATGAAGTAAAATCCGATGACTGCTACACGATATAAACTGAATTAGATTATATTCACAAGATAATGATAGCAGAAAAAAATTTTGATGAGCTTGACATAAAGACAAGGAAAGAAACTTTGATAAGTACTCCCATGATCACAAAAGGCCCAAAAATAAAAGTAAACGACGAAAATTGACAAAGATAGCCAAAAGAATAAATCTGACTACACTATTAAGATAAAAGAAAAAGAATGATGAAAACACCAATTAAGGTCCCAGAACTGCTTAAATTAATTGACCAACCATGATTCAAATAAAAAAAAAAAGAAAACTAAAGAAATAACAAAATAATGATAGAGCAAAAAGAATAAGTCGGGAAACAAGGAAAGAATACAAAATGAAGAAAGAGAAAGGCCAGAAGTGAAAAATAATCAAAAACTGGAATTAAAAATCCTAAAAAGAAAAATCAAAAATAATAAAAGAAAATATTAAGAGAATACTAATAATGAAAAAAATAATGGAAAATAAAAAGAAAATAAATAAAAATAATAATAAATAAAATAGAAATAAAAAAAGAAAAAGTAATGAAAAATATAAACATAATAAAAAACAACAATATATATAGAAAATGGAAAGTAAGCAATAAATCAAAGAAAATAAGAAAATCAAGCATCAAGATTAAAACAAAATTGAAAAAAACTGAAAGGTTTAAAAAGTTTTATAAATTATAAAGGGACTAAAAGCAAGATTTTCGCTGGAGAAAGGAGAAAACTATCTAGAAAGAGCAAACAGAAGACCGCATTATGATCCGTTTCCTTGGTTCCCACATTTCGCTATAAGGCGTCATAACCACCGAGCTGCTGATAAACTCACCCGATTCCCACGAAGAGACTTTCACCCTTGTTCAAGGTGTTTATGGCAAATCTCAAGCTCAGCAAACATTCTTTCTTTGAATCAGATGATCGTCAATGCCGATTCCCGCATGCTTAACAAATGATATTGTTTAGTTGAGAAATATAGGTATGAATTTCTGATACATGATTTTATTTCAAAATTTTGCTTATAAGGTTGTTGGCAGAATTAGATGTTTGTATGAATGTGTATACGTAATCTTCGTACGTTGTACTCTCTTTGCATCCCAAAGAATGTTAAACAACTTTGATTGTTTCACCAAAGTACATACTCAATGTCACCCATATTCTAATTGTCCAAATAATACAAAATTGTTTACCAAATCTTCACTGATGATTCGTTTGTCTATTTAGCTGGTCACTGCATCGTACTTTCATTCAATAATATGAAACAGAGTCGCTCAAGTAAATTCAAATACCTATATTCAGAAAATATCTATGAGGTAGTCCATGTGGACTCACTAAAATCTAGAGCATGACTGTTGCAGCCTCAGATTCCTAAGATACGTAGTGGTCCGTTAGAGGTTTCTAAAAATTAAAACCTCAGTTGTTTGGTCCATGTATGCACTTATTAGAGTTTAGGATTGTTTCAACATGGAAATCGTGGTCATCCTCTCGTTGTTCTTCGATCACTGGAGCCGCACACCGGCATCAGATATGATAATATCTAACCCTGGTCATTAATGGACCCCATCAAGTCGCCCCACGATGGCGAACAACACGGTAGTCCAAACTTAGTACCCTAGCTTCAAAAGTCCCAATCACAATAAGGTTATACCGAGAGATTATCGGATCATTGTCGAATAATGGTAAACAACCAAGCTTCAGTTAGAAATGACGTACAATAAATGCGCTGCTGGCATAAAATTCATTCATTCTAAGTCGATTGCTAATGCCCAGGATTATTAAGTCATCAATCATCCCCTGCTTATTGTTATGGCGTGTCATCAATTTATCTTCCGCTTCAATTCCTATGCGGCCTTTCCTTAGTCGTTTCGCCATAAAAGACCGTTTAATGAGCGAACACACCAAAGCATATCGGTACAGCGCGCCAAACCGCCGCGTTTGATTTGGTGATACTCCAGACGCCATCCATCCAGACTGCGATGCGTAAGAGGCCTGTCTCGTTATCGGTAACAGCTTGCTCAAGATAATCGTGCAATACGCAGTATTTGCACTCAAACCCTGCGGATCGCACCGTTTTATCGCAACTTGTAAAACCGCATCGCGGCCTTACCGTGCAGCCGCACTTTGTGATAGGTCGTCATTGTTGATATGGTGGGAACCACAAGTAAAAATGGTAAAAGTTTGAAATGGCACTGAGAGCACTAGCACCAAGTGTCTTCTGTGGCCTCAGCTTTGTAAACCATGGGCGTCGAAATTACGTAGTAATCGCATCGATCATGCAATCAAGAAGATGAGAAGGTGTAAAAGAAGCCTTCTTTAGAGGCCACCCATAAAATTTGGTACGTGAATTGATGACATTATAAAGATCCAGTGAGGGCTGCACATGATGAATATCATATTTTAGCGTGAACTATGAAGTTATAAACGTATGAGATCGTCCCGTATCAAGGCTGGGAGTTGGCTCCATTGCCTCAGATACATACATATAATTATTGGAACCCAAATCATATAAGGTTAAATGACTCTGGGGGGCACATGGTAATCCCTCCACTCCTCGCTTCTGAGTCCTGAGCTTACATTTTTCTCCCACCGCCATTTCATTTTTGTTTACTCTATCTATTGCTTAAGGTCCTTATACTCACCATTATCATGACTTAAGCCCTTAAACTTCTCAATACTACAATTAAGCCCCTAAACTTCCCAAAAATTGCAATTAAGCCTTAAACTTCCCAAATTGAGCCTTCTCAATTTCCAATATTGCAATTAAGCCCCCGAACTTCCAAAAATTCCAATTAAACCCCAAAATTCCCAAAATTTCAATCAACCCTCTTATGGCTAATTCATCTACCCCAATTTAAATCCTTCTCCCTCCAAGCCACATTTCATTTTGTTAACCCCTATAAAAATAAAGTCAATTCAACTATTCTTCTTATCAAACTAAACATTTTATTGTTAAGTCAAATTCTTTTTCTTTGAATAAAATCAAGTTAAATTCTCCTTCCTCAAAAGTCAAACATTTCTCCTTTTTAAATCAAAATCCCCCTTTCAAATCAATCCATATCAAGTATAATTTTTCATTCGTAAACTTGAAGTCTATGCCAATTAAATGTTTTTCAAAATCAAAAGTTTGTCTTCTTTAGTTGTAACTACTTATCCTTCTTCTTACTAACATCATATTCTTATCTTTATCACTGCTGTCCTTTCGTCTAAAATCTCATGCAATGAACCTAAGCAATCTAACTGGTAGCTTTTTTACTATGCTCAGCTAGAATCTGTATCCTGTATGCAAATTAGTCTGACCTCAGACACTATTGATCCTCCTATAAATAATCTCAAGGGTATGTTCCTTGTCTAGGCCTCACTAGCATCCATACCCACCTGTGTGCCTTTTCCTCGCTGTCCAATGCTTTAGAAAACTACGCCAGCCCCAAGTATGTACCAGAGTCGTCTTCCTGGGACTCGTGCATATGACTAAGAACCTTTTGTAAATAGTTTCACAAAAACCCACTTTAGAATTCTAAGTTCCACGACAAACCCTAAGCATGACCTGTTATGACAAAGGTGGGGAATGAAATGACATCATGCGCCTTTAGGAATGTAATGAGGGTGAAATGAAACGGATCTCTTTTGTTAGCCGCCTGTGACAATTATTTTGAAATTTGTTTTTCTTGAAAAACATTGCTTATTCTACTCTGAATTTTACAGTTTTCTGTATTTTGATAATTATTTTCTTTTGGAAGAAACCCGGGGAAACCACATTTTTCCCCAATTTGGATCTTTGACGAGATTGAAGATCGCCTCTGCATTGAATTTTTTCCGGGCAAGCGTTTGCCCCAGCTAATTTTTCTTCTTGAAATTCGAGGATTGCCTCAACTTGAATTTTCACAAACTGTTTTTTCCTCATTTTTTTTTTCTTCTTGAAATCGAGGATTGCCTCAATCTTGAATTTTTCAGTGCTAATGCTTTCCCAATTTCGATCTTTCTCTGATGGAGGAATTGAGGATTGCCCCAATCTAGAATTTTTCTAGGCGTGTTTGCCCCAATTTGATCTTTCGAGTCAGAAATTGAGGGATTGCCTCAACTTGAATTTTCTCACAAGCATTTGTCCTAGTTTGGATTTTGATCCTAATTTGAGGATGACCTTAAATTGAATTTTTGTGGCAACATGTTGTCTCAGCTTGATTTTGTTTCTGGTTGATCCGGGACATCTACCCCGGGGTCTTTTGAAGATGAGTCGTAATCCTCAATTAAAAGATGCTTGTCTGTTGTTTAAATGAATAGAAATGATGTGATGTTGGACGCTGAAATTTAACTTATGCTTGAAACAGCTTTAGGATGAATGGATGCTATAGAGATTGAATACAAACCATGAGATGGTATAAAATTTTATTGTTTCTCTTGATTTTTGATGTTTTTTTCAACATGTCCTTTTCTCAACAACCTCATAAGGTAAGAGAATCAAGAATCAAGACAAGCCGGACTTAATCTCTTGGCTTCGGGTCAACTTTGAAACTTTCTTTCCAGATCTTTGAGACCCATCAACGGGCAGCATTATCGGTAAGACACGCCCTTTGTCTTGGTGGCGTTGTCTAACCAGGATGACTCTTTTGAGAAATAATCGCCCCATGTTGTGGTAATTGAGAATTCATCCGATTGTCATGACTTTTCAAAATTAATCTTTTTATTTTTTACATTTTTTCACATTTTCTTTTTTGGCACATGCATTTTGAGAAAAAGTGATTTTGGATGGACAATGGAAAGAAATAGAAGGTTTTCAAAAGATATTTGAGGTATTGTAATTGAGTGAAAAGATGACAAAAGATAGCATGTGGTTCACATCCAAATGGCACCTTGATGAAAAATGCTTGTTGTTTTTCATAATCTTCATTGCCAATTCTTCAAACTAAAAACTGCAAAATTTTAAGCCCCAACCAGAGGAAATAAAGGCAAAATGTCATTTTTGTCCTAAAATTCCTAGTTTGACCTTAACTTTTGCCTAGGTTGCCCCATGTTTTCAACCTAGCGGCTCTTGATTATATATGCCCTAATTTTTTCCTAGGTCGTGTTTTGATAATTGGTCACCTAGCTCTTGTTTGATTGCGATCACAACTTTCTCGCCAGGTCTGCTCGCTGGGTTTCGGCCAGCGTTGTGTTTTTTGTTTGATCGTGTTCAACTTTTTGCCTTAGGTCTTCCTTTATGTTTTTCTACCCATGTCCTTCGATTATGCCTTAACTTTTTCCTAGGCCGTCCTTTTTGAGGGTTTTCGACATAGCTGACTTTTGTTTTCGTGCCCTAACTTTTGCCTAGATTATTTTTTTTGATCGTCGACTAGCATGGCTTTTGATTTGATGCCATAACTTTTTCCTAGGCCGCTCTTTCGATGGTTGACCTAGCTGCCTCTATTTGATGCCTTAACTTTTGCCTAGGTCATCTTTGAAGATTGTCGACCTAGTTGGCTTTTTTTTTTTATCCTAATTTTCTTGAATTGTTTTTTGGAACCCGCAAAACCTTTTCTCGTCATGATTTTGTCGATGCATTTTCAATTTTAACCCATTTTTTCCTAGACTATTTTGGCTTTAATCCAAATGGGTTTTTTCTTCCTGGAATTTTGAATTTTAGATCCTCACTTTATTTTGATTGCTCTTACTCTGTCTGTTTCTTTCTTTATTTTTGTGTCTGTGTTCAAATATTGATTCAAGCTCAAATATTTGATCTCCAATCTAACAGATCCCATTTTGTATCCCCACTTTACACCAGACTCAACTCTTTTGCCCAGAATGATAGTTTTTGGGACAAGAGGTTTGATTTCAGGGATCAACAATGGATGGCTCATTTCAATCCTAAGTTGTTCTTTTCTTATTCTCGGGCTTCTCATTTGGGGCTTATTTTTCTCTTTGATTTGGATCAATCGACATTCAAGATTATTTATTACGTAATGGCATATCAATAAAGGTATTTATTTCTATTATAGGTATGTGGATAGTATGTATTAATGATGAAAAGGAATGGTAAATTTTTAAAAGTAAAGTTTAAATATTGTGAGCATGTTGTCATGAAAAGGCAAATGTATTTAAGATGTCTATCGAGATTTATTTACAAAATATTGATTTTGAAAATACACAAATCCTCATTTCATACCCGATTTGTTGTTCTCCTTTCTAGGCCAGATGAGCTCTCATGATTCTATCAATTTATTTCCCACACAGAGCAATCCTCCCAAGAACTAAATGATTTTCAAGGTCAATCGCTTTTCACCTTACGCCAAGACCCGTGCTTATAGAATATCACTGTCTCTCCTATTCAGAGTTACATAGGTGCTTGTATCGTCATTTAGGTATAAGTGGTTCTGAGGTTTCACAAACATGGAACCACCATGGAATCTGACACTGAAGAACCTCAAAGGTGTTTATTGGAATGGGGATCAAACCGAACAGGATTCTTCTCCTCCTTTCGTCAATCTCTTCTGAGCTCTTATGGTCATGTTCACCAAGTACGGACTCATTGATTTGTACCTACAGTTGTACTCCAGGTGTGTGTCATGTCGTGGCGCAAGGGTATAAGGTGGTGGGCTGATATGCTGAACCAGCTGGTCCAGAAACATCATCTATAATATGATTTGCCCTTGACTGTAACATATTTTTGTGTCTCTCTGGGTTTCTTGTTTCACGTAGGCATCATTGTCCCGCGTACTCAGGCGCGATCCTTCCTCCACACAGTGCCACCTCGACTCTTTCTCCGTCGATACGACATTTGTGAGAAACAACAATCACACCCACGCCCATCGAAAGACTGAGTCAAGTTAACGAAACGGTCACCTAACCCTTCTTTGGGATGGGTTGTGGTTGCGAGACTGAGTGTGCCCAACTCTCTCACACCGTGAGCATGACGCCAGTCTCGTTCTCCTTCCGGCCACATTCTCAAGCTCGAGTTCGTCACGGTGAGGCTCGGTAAAGATGGTGCTGTGGCACAGGCGCGGCCTGTGGTGACCACAGCTGGCCCCAAGAACACAGTATGCTCCCCCAATCCGCTTCTTGGTAGAGGCTTCAGGAGTGTTTGAATAAAAAGGGATTTCTATGGTGTTTCACAGAGGCGGTGTTGGCTCTGTGCCTGGGCCTGCGTCCAGGCACACGCCCATGACGAAACCAAAAATAATGAACTTCTTCGGGCGAGGCATGAACATGGCAAAGACGGAGCTGAAACCAAGTTGAGATCGCGAGTCAGGTTTGGTTTCAGAAACATCCTTCAGCTCACGCTTGGATGGTCACCTACCTTCTGTGCCACTGATCCTTTTTAGAGTCTTGACCTCTCATTTTCTAACTATTTTGCCTTCCAAATTTCATCCATGATTCGATCTTGCTCTCGTCTATAAGGATGTCGAGAAGTCGCCTTTCTCCAATTTTTCTCATAAAAATTAAAATTAATTTTTTTTAGAAACACTGGGATTAAAAAAATCAAGACACATGATAAATGTTGATAAAATGAGTAATGGCGAAAAATGTGTGGAGTGATTTTTTGAAATATTTTTTCCAACGATAAATTTATTTACGCATGAATGCATGCATGCTATGCAAAAATAACTAAAGATTTGAACATTTTGAAAAGAAATGAGTGATTTAATTTATTTCTCCTTAATTTCTAAACAATTTTGTGTTTTTATGAATTCGTATATTTATTGTGCTAGAAAAACCTTTAGTTTTTAATTTTGAAAACTTTTTAGTTTTGCTAAAATTTTTCAGAAAGCATTCGTGAATGCTACACAACAAAGAAAAAACTCCACCAGTTGTAAGGAATTACAACAGACGCATTCTAACTAGGATTTTCGGATAGTCAAAAGGACGTAGCTCTAAAGTGACACCACTAGATCCCTCTGTCCTAGGTGCACTCATCCTGGGTATAGGGCCCCACTTACAAGATGAATGTATGCATGATGTGTGAGGGCACACAATATTCTCAGATACTTAAATTGGGAAATCGCACATATATAAGAATTTTATTATTTGTCTATCCTAGGGTTATACGGTGAAACTGAACAAACAAATACAAACAGATAGAGAGTAACAAATACAATGAATCGTGGCAATCGATAAATCAAAAACAATGGGAAGGGATCAATACTACAATATCAATTTGGAATAGGTTTGACTTCCTTTAAAGTCCCTGAGCTGAGTCGTCATCTATCACAACCGTAATACTACAAGACCACTAACTCAAATTAATGAATTTTATTCGACATATGAGTCACTCACCAAATTTTTATTTTTATGGAAAGATCTGAATCCCAATCAGATTGCAATGAGATTCGTCTTCAACAGCCTGTTGACAAAAGAAATGAAAGACATATATCCTAGTCTGGTCGTCCAAGAACCAGACTTAAACCGAGCATGTGATTTTTGAAAATTATCACTAATCCCTTAATCTATGTGAAAATAAAAATATCTTAGAGGTTAGCCCGAGAGGACTTGATCCTCAAGCCCCTAATGTATTTCCAACGGGAAACCCAAGGCTTAAGTAGTCTGTTTCAAGGTCAATTCGCTGCTGCTATTTTAATCTGAGTGCCATATTTCTACTTTTGAAAAGAATGAGGCAGTTTTCGTCCATATGGTATAAGATCCACATTTGAAATGCTCTTCTGACTGACTATATGCACCCACATCAATGCAAATGTTAAAAGTTTCTTTACTACAGCCTTCCAGGTCTTTATCTCATCGCAAGTTACACTAAGAGATGTAAAATGCTATTTTTATTTGTTAATGCAGGCATTCCAAATCCAGATATGACAAGGCCTGGGATAGGCTATGGTCGCATCTCGAACTCCATACGACCCTAAACAGCCAACAACAAAACTGGTTTGCTAGAGCTCGTCATACATTAAGAAATGCAAACGAATTTCTTATTTGTTTGAAAAGAGAATATCTCAATCCATGATAATGGGGGCCCAAGACAACTACGTCGCACTGACCCATACGAATTCTAAATAATGTAATGCTAGAAAAAGCTACCACCCGTGCTAGAGGCCTGCCGCATGAGATTAAGAAACGAAACTGATTTTATTTGTTTGAAAAGGAGGACATTCCAATCACATATGCACAGACCCAAGACAACTACTACTTCGCACTTGGACCCATATGCATCTCTAAACAAATAAACAATAGAAAAAGCTACCAGCCAGAAGTAAGAGCTCGTCGCACAGACAAGAGACGCAAAAATAGATCTTTGTTCATACTTGGTGGAATGAGCAGCACTAAACGGATTCAAAGTAATGGGAATGCGGGGCTTAATTACATTAAGAGAAAGGGGCTGACTTACTTTAAAAGTTCTGGGGTTTAATTCAGTCTTAAACTATATAATCTAATTTTGGTGCTTTAGGGTTTATTGTGAATTTGTGCATTTGAGGGTTTCATGGTATCATTCAGTGCTGCAGGTCTGTGCTTGAGGTTTAAGGGCTTGCCTGGGGCTGGCTCCAGGGTTTCTACCGGTCAGAGGTTTCGTGGCTCACGGGTTGGGAGCGCCACGACTTCTAGAGGCGGCCCGCGTTCACGTGGTGGAACGCTTGACCTCCACTCTTCCCAAACGAGGATTGTGCTGGGTAAGCCAACCTGCCGTAGGTTATCACATACCTTCTCCTCCACCATTGCCTCAACGCCTTTGTTCTAACAGACTCACCATTAATAACCGCTGCCATCTGCAGCTCCCATGTACATGAATCGCATGGACTTCCTTTTCCCCTTCACTGATCACTGCCATCAAATCTTTTCTCCCAAAGTTATTTATGAAAATGTAAATTTACCCATCTGATTACTACACTGAAACTACGTAAAGAAACCTACTTTTCCTGGCTTTTTGTTGTTTCTATCATCAATGAATGAGAGTGCTTTATGCTCCTCACCTGAAAGGCTTTGACGGCAGCCGCCGGTTTGTTTTCTCGCTCATATCAAGCCCCGCGACGGCGCTATAGGCTTAGTTATTCAAAAACGCCACAGTTCCAGTCAAAACCTATCCGAGGTCACGAAAAGGCACC